>PVJC01009114.1:0-46676 GCA_004026665.1 Murina feae | reverse complement strand
ACCGGGAAGTGGGAAAGGAAGGCAGCAGGGGACGGGTGAGTGGGAAAGAGTTGGCGGCCTGCTTGGTGGCTTCCCAGGTCCCTTCCGGGGATCAGGGAGCAGGGAAAGGCTGGCCTGACCACGAGGCGGGGTTTTCCCTGCTTTCTGGTGGCTGGAGGAAGATGGGCAGTAGGCAAGCTTGGGAGGCAGGCCGCACCCAACCCTGGCCACGCTCAAAAAAGAGAACAACATGCAGGGGAGGGCAAGAGTCTGAGAGATCAACATAGAGGGGGAGCCTGCTCCAAGCCTCCATGGTGTGCCTGGGGGCAGGCCCCCAGCAGGTAGACACACACAGGAGGACTGCTCCGAGCCTCAGATGCAGCTGGGGGCAGGTCCCCAGTGGCCACACACACACACACACACACACACAAGGTGCCTGGCGGACTGGGGCCATCATAGGACATCCACTGAGGGGTCCCAGACTGTGAGAGGGCACAGGTCGGGCTGAGGGACTCCCTCCACCCTGAGTGCACAAATTTTTGTGCACCGGGACCCTAGTATATATATAATTTCAGAGAGGAAAGGAGAGGGGGAGAGAGAGAGGGAAACATCAGTGATGAGAGAGAATCATTGATTGGCCGCCTCCCGCACACCCCAAGCTGGGGATCAAGCCCATAATCCGGGCATGTGCCCTGACCCTGAATCTAACTAGGACCTCCTGGTTCATAGGTTGACGCTCAACCACTAAGCCCTGTCAGGCTAGCTTAAAATTCTTGATCCACCACTCATAGCTTACTTACTAGCTTTGTGAATCTGGACAACTCCCTAATCTCTCTGATCTTCTGTTTCATGACCAGTAAAGTTGTCATAATAATCATCTCTACCTCATATGTTTGCTAAAAATTAAATTTTACAACATGGGCAATGGAATTGGTGCACCATTTTTGGTATTCAGTGAGTGTGAAGTACCTGTTAACTATCATTATCTTCTTCATCATTATCATAGAGGTAGGTGACTGCAAAAAAAGTTTTCATTTCTTTGCTTTCCCTATATCCTCATCCTTTGCAATGAGATACTGCAAAGTTCTCAAACTTCTTCCATTAGGAGGGAGCACCTCTTGAATCTGAGCTGGATGTGGGACTTGCTTCAGCCAATAGAAGAAGATGGAAATGATGGTGTGCTGATTCTGAAACGAGGCTTTAAGAAGTACTACATCTTTCTGCTTGTTCTCTTGGAATGTAGTCTTCACCATGCAAGTGAGCGTACTAGGAAATGAAAGGACAATGCCATCCTAGACCAGCCAACAGCTAATTAAGCCCCAGATATGTGGCAGAGCTGAGCCTGGATCAGAAGAGCTGTCTACTGAACCCAGCCATGACCACAGATGGTGTGTGATTCCAGCTAAGACAAGAACTACTCAACTGACCCAGCATCTCATGAGCAGTAACAAATACTTTTTTCAAATACGTGAGTTTTGTTTTGTTTTGTTTTTTGTTTTTAATATATTTTATTGATTTTTTACAGAGAGAAAGGGAGATGGATAGAGAGTAGAAACATCAATGAGAGATCGATTGGCTGCCTCCTGCACACCCCCCCACTGGGAATGTGCCCACAATCAAAGTACATGCCCTTGACTGGAATGGAACCTGGGACCCTTTAGTCCATAAGCCGATGCTCTATCCACTGAGCAAAACCAGTTAGGGCAAATCCATGAGTTTTAAGATGGTGTCTTCTGAGCGCTAGTGCCAGGAACTTGATTCCATTACATCATCTTGACCACCATTAAAAAGGGGTTGTTACAATTGAGGAAACTGAGGCATAGAGAGAAAATGCAATGATCCCCTAGCCATCCAATAGAGCAGGGACTCCAGAACACATAAGCCTGAGGCCACTGTCCTTTCCCAAGGCTCCAGCTGGGTCCCTGGGTTTAAGGAACTCACGTGCATGATGTCTGCACTCTTGTTGAAAATCTTCATATAGGGCTTCAAGATTTCAAAGTGGAAGGCAGGAGTCAGCAGGCGGCGGTGGCGGCTCCACTTATCACCAGCACTCAGCAGGAGCCCATCCCCTAGTAGAGGCAGCCACGGAGAATGGGCCAGGTAGCACTTGCCCTGGTCCCTCAAGGGTGTCCCCAACCTGCTTTTCCCTCAGTTACTCACCCAGCCAGGGCTTCATAAAGCTGTAGAATATCGTGTCCTTGTGAGCTACGGCAGCTGACATGAATGAGGACCATCAGGGGCAATAGGGGTGGAGGAAGAGGAGAGGGACTTTGAGTAAGAGGAGGAGGCTAAGAACCAGGGGTCTAATGGGGTTTCCAAACCCATCATGGCAGAAATGGGACATGGGGCAGAGGAAATGGTGAGGAGGAGAGAGCCACGGAGGGACCAGACCAGGCTGCAACACAGAGCAGAGCAAAGGCAGAGCCCAAACATACAGTCTTACATACTTAGACTCACCCCAACATGGCACAACATGCTTCAACACATCTTGACATGGATCCTACATGATCCAACATGTCCTATACACCCGAGCACAGTTTAGCACTCCACAAAATGCCTTTACAGGTGACCTAGGACACGCTGTCTGCCTCAGCACTCTCTCACATCTCTTAGGACATCTGACATGACTCAAACATGTTTTAATATATCCTGACATGACTCCAACATGGATGGCATGCCATGACATAATACAGCATGCTCTGACACGGATCCAAAGACCATCTGACATGACCTCAGTATGTCCCACAAAGAGGCCCCAGTTAGGACTTAAATATGGTCCCATTAATATCTCAGACATGACTCTGGTATGACCCAGACTTTCTCAGTATTCCCCTCTACTTTATACTCAGCATTAAGTGCTTAAGTCAGGGACTCCCCTGTCCTTAAAGGGACTAGAGGAAGCTGCCCCTCCCATATACTGAGCTCCACTCACCATGAAGAGCTGCCATTACTCCCTCTAGACCAGCCCCCCTGGGCCAACCAGACACAGGTCACCAACCTGGGGTCTGGCGGATCTTCCCCACAACAGTCTGGCCATTGGTCTTCCCGTCCCACTTCACCTTCTAGCTTAGGGTTCCTCCCATCAGAGGCAGCTAGGGCAGCTGAAAATATAAAGGGCTAAGAGAAAAGCTTCAGCATGCTCTGTGGTCTTAAGAAGTTACTATGGCTCTCTGAGCCCAATTCCTCACCCAGGAAATGCCCACCTATCAAGGCTGCTGGTGGATGGACATCTAGTATCTGCCTGTCCATCCCTTTCTCCTGGAACAAGGACCCCATCCCTCCTCCACTCTCAATCCAAGTAATTAGAAGGGTGGCCATGACAACCCATCCTCTACTCCAGAGCTAAGCATATGACTCTGAGCCTTAGCAATCAAGTCACAATGATTAGACGAGGGATTCATCCCTGGAACCCAAGCCAGGCCATTTTAGAGAATCCTGCAGTCTTTCCTGGGAATGAGCTCGCTTTTCCAGGGCAGTTAAGCTTTGGCACAGAACACAGAACTATGAGATGAAGACAGATTTCCAATGGCATTGTTTGAAGACCTGGATCCAGCCATACCTGAAGACAACTCTCGCTGAGCTTTTCAGTCAATAGCTCCCCTTTCTTTACTCAGACCTACAATGTTGAGTTTCTGCCACTCAAAACCAAAAGAGAATTTGTCAACTAGAGAGAACCAGGGACCTTCCCAGTCACCCAACAGATTAGTGTCACAGTCATGGACTCTCTCAACATTGCCCATTCTCCTGCTCAACCTGGTCTGTCCAGGGACAGGAAGGGCTGGGAGTAGAGGCAAGGGAGAGGCTAGGGTTGGGGGTTCCTGGGAGAGATACCTGGGGCCTGGAGCAGGGGTGCAACAAACTTAGGGTGAACGAGCCGCAGGACGGGGTAGAAAGGCCCAACCCACCAGAGGTGGACATCACGGAAGCTGTGGCCCAGTTCCTCCATCAGCCGCAAGCCTTCCTCATTGTTCTTCACCTGGGAATGGATGGGGATGAGGCAAGGCCTGAGTGGAGGCCTCAGATGCAACAACTGCCCACTGTACCCTCTACTCACCATACCCTACTCACCCCTTAACTCCTTCTGCCGAGATCACTAGTCTGCACCTATCTCCACCTCACTAAGTCAGCTTCTCTTTGCTAGCCTCAGATCTTTTGTGTGTCTCTCCACCTATATGCCTCTCCCTTTCCCCTCATTCTCTTTATCTCTCTGATTCTTTAGGAGATAAATTAGTAGATAGATTTATGAGATAGATGACAGATAGATAGATGATAGATAGATAGATAGATAGATAGATAGATAATATAGAGATAGATAGGTAGATAGAGAGATAGATAGATAGATAGATAGATGATAGATAGATAGATAGATAGATAGATAGATAGATAGATAGATAGATAGGAATAGCCCACTCAAAGGCCTGGAGGTGACAGAGACAGCACCTGGCCATGAGCAGCAAGGAGTTCTGTGCAGCTAGAGAGCAAGGGGTGAGAAGCAGAGAAAAGGTGGAAAGGAGAGCAGATCAAGCAGGGCATCAAGAGATCACAAGTAGATATAGGCAGGGGATTGATCTTGAGAGCACTGGGGGGTCATGCAGGATATGGAGATGAGGAGAAATAGACGGGGATTGGAGACATGAGCAGAGCAATAAGAGCAAAGACACAGAGAAAGATACTCTAGCCAGATTTGGAAATAAGAGCAAAGAAACAGAGAAAGATACTCTAGCTAGTGGATAGAGCATTGGCCTGCAGACTGAAAGGTCCCAAGTTCGATTCTGGTCAAGAGCACGTGCCCAGGCTGTGGGCTCGGTCCCCAGTGGGGGGCCTGCAGGAAGCAGCTGATCAATGCTTCTCTCTCATCACTGATGTTTTTATCTCTCTTTCCCTCTCCATTCCTCTCTGAAATCAATGAAAATGTTAATAAAAAAAAACAGAGAGTGAGGAAGAGACAGAAAGAAGAACACGTAGAGATACAGGTAAACAAGGGAGTAAAAGAAATAAGTACATACACAGATGCACATACATCTATCTTCTGTTTGTGTGTATGTATGCATGTATATATGTATATATTTATCTATCTATATCCATCCATCCATCTAACTATCCATCATCTATCATCTTTCTATCCATAATCTATCTATTCATAATCTATCTATTCATCTAGCTATTCATCCATCTACCATTAATCCACCCATCATCTAGTCACCTATATATCTATCTATCCATCCATCATCTAATCATCTATCCATCCATCCATCCATCATTTTTGTCTATCTATTATCTATCTATATTTTTCTGTCCAGCCATCATCCCTCATAGTACGTCCTGTGTATCTATCTATCTCTCCTGAAGCTACAGACACCCATTAATTGTACCATTTACAAATGAGAAACTGAAGTCATGTCCCCCAAAAGGGAAAGGAGGTGGATCGCCTCCTGGTGAGGTGTCCTCTCCAGCCACTCCCAATGGAAAGCCCCATCAGAGCTGACACAGTCCCCCGTGCCCCAGGCAGGTGAAATGAGTTGTTTTCACTGGGTGACCTTCCCTGCTCTCCAAGGACTTGATAAGATTGCTCCAGAGAGGAAGAGTGACTCCACTCACCAGCGGAGGGACTGGAAGAGGGAAGCTAGAGGAGCCCACAGCCTCCTCCACATCCAAGCCCTGGGAGGGGAGTCAGAACTGCGATAACTGTGTAATGTCCCCGCTGCCTCCAGGGTTCGCTAAGATCATTCTAAGGCCCAGAATCACAATCAACCTTTATGGTGAGTTTGGGACCTTCTGTTCTGTGATGAGCTTAGAACATTCTGTTCTGCGATAAGCTGGGGGGAAGTGGGAGAGGAGAGGAGTTGGTCACTCATTCCTTTGGCCTTGGATAACCAAGAAAGGTGATTGCAAGTTCATCCAGGCCTACAACATGGCCTCCAACATGACATCATCAAATATGTATTAAGTGCCTACTGTTTATCAGTTCTTGGCATAGGCACTACAGATATTGTGTCTACCCCCAGTGACACTATCTAGTGGGAGAGATGAATAAGGAACAAATAATTGGACAATTAACTGTTGAAGTGTGAGCAAGGCCAAGTCAGAAGTCAAGGTCTGGGGGTCAAGGATGGTTTCTAGAAGGAAGTTACATTTGAGCTGAAAATGGGAGGAATCAGCTAGGCAACCACAAGAAAAGAAGTGCTTCCAGTCAAAAGATTAGTATGAGCAAAGGCCCTGTGGTAGGAATGGCTTGGCTCATTGAGGAGCTAAAGCAGGAGCTCTTGAGTGTCCTGAGTGTGGGTGGGGCTTTCAAGGGCAGGCAACATTTATTCTTTATCCTCAGAGTGATAGGCAGTCATCAGTTTTTAGCCAAGAAGAGGCATGATCTAAACTCAATTTCAGAAAAATCTCTCCAAGGTTAAACAGAGAGAGGATAATAGGAAACAAAAGCCAAATGAGGAGATCAGAGAGAAAGCTGAGTAAAGCTTCCAGAGAAAGATGACGGTGGATGGAGCCAGGGGCAGCAGGATGATTCAGAGGGGACATACTGAGGACAGGTTGTGGAGGCACCACAGCCAGATGTGTAGGTTAGAGAAGAGAGGGGCCAGGGGACTAAAGTATGGGATATGGATAACTGAATGATAAACTAGATCTAGAGTGGGGATGAGTATTGGGGATGGATCCGTGATTTCAGATTCCAACTCAGAGAAATGAGGTATTTATGAGACATCCCCACCATATGGGGAGGTGAGGAAGGGGCTGGACATAGAGCCTCAGACTCAGGAGAGATATGAACTTGGGATTCACTTATGCAGGGAACTGATGGTCTACTCCAGATTAGAAGCCCTTGGTAAGGAGGTGGCCTTAGGAGAGAGAGGAGGGATTAGGACTCTGGGTGAATCCCCACTTGGAAAGGTAGGATGAAGGAGGAGCCAGGGCTGGAGATAGAGGAGTCACATGGAGGTAAAGACTAGGGCAGGGACTTGACCTAGAACCAAGAGAAAAGGGAGTTTACAAGATGACAGAGCCGTCAGCAAGGTCAGAGGTGCTTGGAGGGAAATGAGATGCGATTTAGGGACCTGAGTTCACATTCATCTCAGAGGAGCATGATAAGCGTGGACCAGAGTGGAGCTGGTGAGGATTGAGTGGGGAAATGGAGGGAAGGAGGAAAGACAAGTCTTTGTCCTGAGGAGACAGAAGAGCACGAAGACGGGAGGTTCTGTGTGGATGGGATTGCACTGGAGGCGAGTGGGGATTTAGCTGACACCATTTGGTCCAGCCTCATGACCTCCTCTAGCATCATCGTGGAGAATGACTGGAGGATGTGGTGATTGAGCTCACACAGGCAGAGGCTGTCCAAAGAGTCAGGATGGAAACTCGAGTTGGTGAGAGACTGCAGCTCATGTGCAAAGGATGGAACCAAAGCTGAATGTGTCAGGTAAGTGGGGTCCGAAGGAAGCTGTTGGACTGGCACCTAGAAGGGATAGACATCCTGGCAACCGCAAAGGTGGAGAAAAAGAAAGAAGCTGGAAGGAAGAGGGGGTGCTGCTCAGAGGATGCAACACTCAGATCAGTGGCTTTGGAGGTTGCACCTTTACAGGTGACAACAAAGTCTAAAGTGTGATTGTGGCAATAGGGGGTGGATGCAGCATGGATAAAGGGCCTCTAGGAATGGGGAAGGGGGCCAAGAGCCCCATCCCAGGAAGCCGGCCATAAGGGCACAGGCCAGAGGGATCCCTTCTGAAAGGTGAAGTGGTCAACTTTGATCTAAGTTGGGCAATGGGGCCCATTGATATACCTGGAGAGTGGGAGGCAAGATAAGAAAAGTGCCTGAGGAAGGGGAGGAGGAGAGACTGCCCACGTCTTCTCATGCCCAACTGTGCCCTGGGAGGGAGGAAGGGAGGAGATGGCAGAGATCATAGTTAATTCCTTTGGGGAAACAGAGGTCAAGAGGGGAGCAGACACTGGCCTGGGGCTAACAGAGATGAGCCAGGCAGTGAGCAGACCTTGAGGAGGCCTCTGGTCCAGCAGTGGAGACTGTGGGCACCAGGAGACCTGGCTCTGTGCTGACCACCCTGAGACACCCTTAGAGGAGCACTGAAGGGGACAGACAAGCAGAAGGGGTGAGGAAGGGTAAGAAAAGGAAAGCTTTGGGGGCATGGAGTGCACAGAGGAGAGGAAAGCCTGGTGGGGACGTGAGGACAGAGGGCTCCCTTGCTGCTCCGCTGTCCTAGACCCCATCCCAACCTCTGAGCCCCATTCCCAACCCTTCGGGGAGTCCATCTGAAACAGGTAGAATAAAATGTTCCCAAAACTTGCTCCATCAGGCCAAGTCCTACCAGAACGACGACAGTTGCCAATAGGTAATTATAAAACACGGTCCAGGTACTTCCCTGACTTCAAGTTTGTTTTTCAGATTTAAAGCCAAGCTACCAACCACAGGGACAAACCCAATCCCGGGTTGGAAAGTCCCTTCCTACGTCCCATAATGAGGGCTGCACAATCCCAGAATGCTTTGCTTTACCGACATATACCTGGATATCAGTGTTTCAGAAGAGGAAAAGCCTGCTAACCTCCTCCCTGATTGGTCGACCCAGACATTTCAGTGTTCTCAAGCCCTAAAGCCCCTAAGCCCCACTTTTGGGGTGCAGAACCTGGGACCTTATCTCTGTGTTCTCTTTCTCCCCAGTAAATCTGCCTTCACTTTTATGAGTGTCCCTCGTCTAAACTCTTTAAATATCTGAAGACAAGAACCCAAACTCATAGGTAACCCATCTACCCTGATACCCCAGACTTATGCTGATGCCCCACACTCACCAAGCCCAGGTGACCCAAAAGCCAGTTCCGCTTCGGGGGCTGCGGGAAACATCGGAGGCGACGAGAGCTGTCATAAAAGGTATAGATCCAGGCCAGGAGGCGGGCCAGGAACCAGGAGGCTCCCAGCAGCGGCAGGAGTAGCCACGGGGAGGCTGCCAGTGGCCCCAGGCCCAGCCAGGACAGGCTCAGCTGCAGCATCCTGCAGGGCAGGCAGAGGGTGAGCTCCCAAGGCCTAGGACTTGGCGGTCATGGGGAGCTGAGAGGCAGAGACCTCTCAGGGGAGAGGGTGTGTGGAGTAGAGTCAGGTTGGGCCAGGTGAGTGCTGGAGACAGAACAGGGAGGGCTCAGGGATGGGTGAATGGCGGCTCAGGAGGGAAGGGACACCCAGGGAAATACAGAGGAAGGGCCACAGGGAGAGAGGGAGAGACAGACAGTTAAAGTACCCACTGTTATCCACCCAACTCCCAGGCCAGCTCCACTCCCTGGAGCCACCCCAGCCTTGAGCAACACCTCTCCCCACCCTGGACCAGGTCCCTCAGTTCCCTGACACTGGCACCTTCTGTCTGGAGCAGGTAGGTCCACACAACTTCCTCTCCCCTCCTCCTGGGAAGTCTTTCCCAAATTTTTGACCTAGGGAAGGCTGGGAGGGGCTGAGCTAAACCAACCAATCCCCAAACACTGCTTGCCTCCGCCCCAATTGGCACTGGCCCAAATAGAGGGTGGGGGAGAAGGCCTAAAAGTATTGTCACTATAGGCCTAGAACTAGCTCAGGGTCACACAGGTGTGGACTCTGGATCCTCAGGACTCAGCAACCCCAGGGGGGTCAAGGATAGTTTGGGAAGTAGCAAAGACCACTCTGGGCCCCCAAGTTTACTGAATACCCTGCCCTCCAGAGACCAGGGTGTCGTGGATAAAAGCTTGAACTTGACTGTTGAGTTGCCAGGTGAGCCTTGTCCCAAACATCTGCCAAGCCGCTCTCTCCAAGCTTGTCCTGCACAGGGTCTCCGCCCAGAGCTTGTCTCGACCCAGAGCTTGTAGTACAGTTTATTGGCTCAGAGGCAAAAAACTGATAGGAATTACAGTCCTGCCTCCAAACAGTCTGGGGCCTAGACTGAGACCCGCCTGCTGTGAAGAGAAACCAGCAAACAGCCTACATGGAAACTTTCCCCTCAGATTCAGGGCAGGAAGGACCCAGTGGGAAGAGGGCACCAGAAGGCGAGAGGGTAAGTCTGAGGGTCCAGACAGCCAAGGGCAGACTGGAAGACGCTGAGTGAGTTTAACCCTGCCCTTGCTCTGCACGATGGCTGCGCCGGCCTCCTCTGGGGTCAGTCTTCCATTTGGGATGGTGAATGAGGTCTTGAGGGGGAGACAGACGGGGGGCTGCACAGGAAAGAGAGAAGGGTCAGGAGCCCCAGAAGAGTTGGAGTGAAGGGAAGGAGCTGACAGCTAGTACTTGTGCTGCTGTGTACCAGTACACCACGGAAAGCAAACCCACTCTGCTCAAAAGACTGTATGTACAGTGTGCCAACTGTGTGGGGGGCATTCTACATAAAGCATGCCTACTGTGTGTTGGATACCCCAAAGAGCGTTCCTACTCAGTGCCAGGTACCCTACATACAGTGTGTCTACTATGTGCCAGGTGCTCTATACAAAGCACATCTATTGTGTGCCAGCTACTCTCCACAGAGTGTGCTACTGTATACTGGGTAATATAACAAGCATGCTTATTGTGTGTCCGGTTGCACTACATAAAGTGTGCCTACTATGTGCCAGGTGTGCCATATAAAAGTGCATCTACTGTGTGTCAAGTACTCTAACAAATACTGTCTGCCATATGCTAAGTGTTGTACATAAAGTATGCCTACCGTATGCTGGGCACTCTGCATGAGGCATGCCTGCTAAGTGCCAGGAGCTCCAGATCAAGCACAACTACTGCATGCAAGGTACTCCATGGAAAGCATGCCTGCTGTGAGCCAGACATTTTACATAAAATGGGCCTACTGAGTACTCAACATACTATATAAAGCATGCCTACTATGCTGGAGACTCATATAAAATGCTCCTTCTGTGCATCAGGTGCACCACGTAAAGTAAACCTATTATGTGCCAGATGTTCTGCCTGCAAGGTGAAGCACCCCTCTCCCTTCAGCCCTCTGGGCCAGAGCCCTAGGAGTCAGGCAAAGAGGCCGAGATGACAGCATCCCCAGGAGGGAAGAGGCCTGTTTAACCTAAGAGCAAGCAGAATCTCGGTTGTAGAGCTGTAAGGAGCCCAGGTCTGTCATATGCCCAAGCCCACACCTGTTCCCTCTGCAAGGCTCCTCCAGCCCCATCCATAAGGGACTATGCCTCAAGGATCCGGGGACCTTCATAGTGTGACGCTCAGGCAATATGGTGACTCCACAAGGGAGGAGCTTGAGGCCCTTGCACTTCAACATGGGTTTTCCTCTCAGTGGTCCTGGCCCTCCCTTGATCCCGTCCAGAACTGCCCTGGGTGTGGTCTCAGGTACGGGAGGGCTTGAAGGGTGGGGGTCCTGGTAGGGTTGCTGAGCAGAAGGCTGAAGGAAAGACAGTCTTCCTGACACTGGGAGAATGTTGGAGAGATTCCAAACCCCCCCCTCCTGCCCACTGGTTGGGGATTAAGGTCCTACAGTCCTCAGTGAAGTGGGGTGCACCGTCCACCCCCCCCCGAATCTCCTCCACTCCACAGGGGCAGAATTCACCTGCTGGCAAGTTCATTCACAAGCGGGTCAGGGGGCAAGACCATGGTGAACTAGGCAGAGTGCTGAGACACACAGGACATACAGCCTCAGGGCCCAGAGGCGCTCAGCTCGCTGCGGATCAACTGTGCGCAGGAATGGGCAGGTGACGCAGAGCAGAAATGGCAGCCATATTTGTCAACATAAGCCACGGGATCTGTTTTAAGCCCTTGAGGTATATGAGCCTTTTGTTTTTTCTTTTTCCTTTTTTTTTTTTTAAGAGACATGGAGTTCCATTTATTATGCACGGGCCAAGAGGAAAATGTTTCTCAAATTCTGGGTGAAATCACACAGGAAGTTTCTTGTATTTATACGATTCTACCTTCTTTGTCTCCCAAATATGGTTTTTTTCTGGTTCCCTTTCAAGTTCTTTTTTTTTTTAATCTTTATTGTTCAGATTATTACAGTTGTTCCTCTTTTCCCCCCCCCCATAGCTCCCCTCCTCCCAGTTCCCACCCCACCTTCTGTCCTTGCCCCCCCACTGTTCTTATCCATAGGTGTACGATTATTGTCCATTCTTTTCGCGCACCCTCCAACACCCTTAACCCCTGAAAACTGTCAGTCCACTCCATTTCTATGCCTCTGATTCAATTCTATTCAGCAGTTTATTCTGTTCACCAGAATTTTTATTCACTTGATTCTTAGATTCACTTGTTGATAGATATGTATTTGTCGTTCATAATTTTTACTTTCCTTTTTCTTCTTCCTCTTCTCAAAGGATACCTTTCAGCATTTCATATAATACTGGTTGGGTGGTGATGAACTCTTTTAGCTTTTTCTTGTCCGTGAGGCTCTTTGTCTGACCTTCAATTCTGAATGATAGCTTTGCTGGGTAAAGTAATTTTGGCTGTAGGGTCTTGCTATTCATCACTTTGAATATTTCTTGCCACTCTCTTCTGGCCTGCAAAGTTTCTGTTGAGAAATCAGCTGACAATCGTATGGGTGCCCCCTTGTAGGTAACTAACTGCTTTTCTCTTGCAGCTTTTAAGATTCTCTCCTTGTCTTTTGCTCTTGGCATTTTAATTATGATGTGTCTTGGTGTGGTCCTCCTTCGGTTCCTTTTGTTTGGAGTTCTCTGCACTTCCTGGACTTGGAAGTCTATTTCTTTCATCCATTGGGGGAAGTTTTCTGTCATTATTTCTTCAAATAGGTTTTCAATCTCTTGCTCTTTCTCTTCTTCTGGCACCCCTATAATTCTGATGTTGGTATGCTTGAAGTTGTCCCAGAGACTCCTTACACTATCTTCATACTTTTTGATTCTTTTTTTCTTTTCTTTTCTTTTTTCTTTTGGCTTTTCTGGCTGGGTGAGTTTTGCTTCTTCATATTTTATATCTTTGACTTGATTCTTGCGATCCTCTTGTCTGCTGTTGGATCTCTGTATATTATTCTCTATTTCAGTCAGTGTATGCTTAATTTCTAGTTGGTCCTTTTTCATAACCTTTAGGATCTCATTAGATTTATTGAGGGTCTCACTAAATTTATTGGCAGTCTCTAGAAAATTCTTGAAAAACCTAATAACCATGGTTTTGAACTCTATATCCTGTCATTTTCTTTCCTCCATTTCTGTCATTTATGACCTGTTTCTTTGTCTCCGCATTTTGGCTGCTTCCCTTTCTGAGTTAGGTGATCACTGAGAGGAATTAACCTCTAAACCACTTGGTTATGAGAGTCAGCTGTGTCTACAGTGGGAGAACTTCTGTGCTGGAGACACCCTTATGGGACAAGAGTTGTTTCAGTGGGGCTTTTATGCTCACTGCGTCTGCCCTGAGTGTGTTCCTTGTGAATCTGAATTTTATGTAGGATGGACCCACTCTGGCCACTGGGTGAGGCTGGCTCTTGTATCTTTAAGGAGGTGTTGATTTAGCCTTTGCCTTAGGCTACTCAGCCTTTTATATGCAAAAGCCTCTGACACAGCTTGGGAGGGGTGGGGCTTTGGGGAGTCTGCAGAGTGGAGCAAATAGCTATGGCTGCTTCTCAGCCCTGCGCTAAGAGACACTGGGTCTCTGTGTCCCACAGTAATTGCTGCAAGCAACACTGAGAGAGATCCACTTAGGATTTCCTCCCGGTGCCAGTCAGTCCCACTTCTCTGGATGTGCATCTGGGTCCTCAGAAACTCACCTGGAACTGGAGTTTTGAGCCGCCGGGATCTGTGGCTCTCTCTAGTTTGAAAAAGAACTGCGTCCTCCGGCGCCAGCCCTCTTCCCAAGCCCCATGCTTGCGCCTCCATACCTCTGTACTTTGCTTCCTCCACTCCTCTGAGTCTCAGTTTCTTTCTAGTTGTAGAATTTTCACTCAGCCAGCCTTCCTGTGGGTGTGAGTGGTGTCCAAGTTTTCTTTTCGTAGTTATTCTGAAATAGTTGTGCACGGCTGCGTTTACGGTGTTTACCTTATGCCACCATCTTGCTGTCTCCTCTGAGCCTTTTGTTTTTTTATTTCACAGATGAGGAAACTGAGGCTGAATTCCATTTGAGTGCCTTGCCCATAGTCACACAGCTGGTGGGGCCAGACGGTGCATCAGGCTTGAAGTCAGATGCCCTGAGCCAGTAAGCTATGCCTCTTCATGTCTGTAAGTGGGCTTTTCATTCGTGTCCCCTCCAAGGTGGTGGGAATGATTAAAAGAGACTGTGTATGGAAGACACGTAGGACAGAGGAAGGGCTCAATAGATGCTAGTCATTGTTATTGCTGTTACTGTACTTGTGCAACCATCCAACAACCTTGCAATATTACCCTCATAAGCCCATTTTTACAGAAAAGGAACCGGGGACTCAGAGAGGTGAAGCACTTGCTCCAGCCTTACAGCAAATGAGGTCCATATGACAGCAAAGCTTGGTGCATAATAGGTGCTCACTAAACATCTGGGGGAAAAGTGAGCTTTGGAGCTATGAATGCTAAGACTTGGCTACTCAAAGTGTGGTCCTCAGACCTCCGCCATCAGTATCACCTGAGAGCTCACAGTGAATGCAGAATCTAGTGCTCTGACCGAGAAATACTGCCTGAGAACTGAATCCCTATTGGGGTGTGTTATACACTCCAAGTTTTAAGACATGTGGCATTAAAGCCCCCAAGTCTGGATTCTACAAGGGATACAGGGAAGGAGTGCCTTGACCTCTCTGATTCACAGGGAGTTTTTTCAGTTATAAATTATGGGGGAAATCTACACCCACTGGGGCTTTCTACGCAACCATCTGTTTATAGAACACACATTCTAAGCACTGGGGATACAGCAGTGAGCAGGGCAGACATCGCCCCTGATGTCAAGGGGCTCACATCTCGTGGAGAGATGGGCGATGATCAAACAAATGATCAGGACATATCAGAGAGTGGTCAGCGATGTGCCTGGAGAAGGGGTTCCACCTTAGGCCAGGGGTCAGGGTGAGCAGAGACCTGTTAAGGAGGGAGGTTCTCCAGGGACAGGCCTGGAATGGGACACCCGAGCTACACAAAAAGGCACTTGGTTCCTGTCCCTTTGACACTGGGGCTGAGAGCACTAACCTATGAAACCACGCAATGGGCCCATAGAAAGGCCAAGGTGGGCAGCAGAATCTGGGCCCAAATTGAAGCTGTAAGTGGGTGTTGAACTTTTAGGAGCCATGACCAAGAACCCAAACCCCAGCAGGGCTCCACAGCCATCATGAGGGCACCATCTACAGGTCTGGGGCTCCCTTGATTCCTGGATCAGGTGATAGAAGGGGAAAAGAGGCCTCAGGTGGGCACTTTACTCTGAGCTTGATGAGGCTGGAGCATCCCTAATGGTGAAGGTCTCAGCTTCCAAATAACACGGGCTTATGAAATGTCCCTCAGCCACTATGGAGGTAGGAGAGCCACACAGGGAAAGGTAGAGGCTGGTCCATCTCCCAGAGCCAACCAGTGGGCAAGTGAGTGTCAGATCAGTGGTGGCAGACCTTGTATGAGTGATCAGCTTCAGGCACAACCCCTCTGAGCCTCAGTCTTCATATCAGCAAAATGGGCCTGATTAAACCTCAACATTGCAAGCGTTCCATCCGACCCAGGCAGGAAGAGTAGTGATCTATGAAAAAGTGACATATGAAAGCCCTGGCCAGTAGATAGAGTGTCAGCCCATAGACTGAAGGGTTCTGGGTTCAATTCCAATTAAGGGCATGTCCCTCAGTTGTAGGCTCAATCCTTGGCCCTGAGTGCCTGTGCAGGAAGCAACCTATCAATGTGTCTCTCTCACATCGATGCTTCTCTCTGTGTCTCTCCCCATCCCTTCTACTCTCTGTAAAAAAAAAAAAATCAATGGAAAAATATCCTGGAGCTGTGACTGGTTTGGCTCAGTGGATAGAGCGTCAGCCTGCAGACTGAAAGGTCCCAGGTTCAATTCCGGTCAAGGGCATGTGCCTTGGTTTCGGGCACATCTGCTTGGGAGGTGTGCAGGAGGCAGCTGATCAATGTTTCTCTCTCATCGATGTTTCTAACTCTCTATCCCTCTCCCTTCCTCTCTGTAAAAAATCAATAAAATATATTTTAAATATATTTAATTATCCTCCTTGGGTAAGGATTTATCAAAAAAAAAAAGTGATATACAAAGGAAATATCTTTGGCACCTTGGGTAGATGTGTTACAGGATAGTGAGATGCTAGGAAAATTCCGAAGCAAGAGGAATAGGGAAATTGAGACAAGAAAATTAAACAAGGCCAAACAGTTTGGGGAGCTTGCAGCTACCTTGCCAATAACAAGCCATCACCTCCCCAAACCAAGGACGTTTGAGAGCAAACGGGTAAATGATTCTCCTCACTACTGAATGCAGGAGGGGAGTGGGAATCCCAATGCCCCTTCTCTGACCAGAGAACACAAAGCATAAGTCACCCAGGAACTGCCAGGGCAGGTTTGGGGAAGGAAAGACAAGGGAGAATTAAACGCCTGTCTCAGTAAACACAGACGTCAGCTGTTTGGGGGGACCCGAGTGGAGGGGGGGGTGTTTTATTTTGCCTCCTGGACTGTGAAGCCAGCAGTTTCCAGGCTCATCGACATGAAAGTACTAGGTGCTTCTCATAAATTCTGGGAAAGTCATAGCAAAGTAACAGGGGTGACCTTGAGGGTTCCCCGGTACCAGGATATCTAGCAGAGGAACTTAAAACTCTATCGACAAAAGGGCATATAATCCCTTGGACTCCCAGCAGACTCGCTTTTCCAAACTAGTGGGGAAAGCCATCGGAGCCCCAGCCTGGATGTAGTTTAGTAGATGTGTTTGCCTTGCTTCCTGAATAAATTCACTTGCTTTAATTTTTTTAAAATATATTTTATTGATTTTTTACAGAGAGGAAAGGAGAGGGATAGAAAGTTAGAAACATAAACCAGCTGCCTTCTGCACACACCCTACTGGGGATGTGCCTGAAACCAACGTACATGCCCTTCACCAGAATCGAACATGGGACCCGTGAGTCCGCAGGCTGACGCTCTATCCACTGAGCCAAATCGGTTAGGGCTGTTTGCTTTAATTTTTTAATAAATTGACTTTGTCTCAACACACTCACCTGGAGTCACTCATTTGAATACATTCATACTGGAAAACAAGAACCAAGGAGGGGTCAGCCACCTCTCTCTGGCTCAGGGGGCTGTGGTGTGTGAGAGAGGGCCCTGGAACACATGCATGGACCTGAGGGCATTGCGCTAAGTGAAATAAGCCATACAGAGAGAGATAAATGCCAGATGATGTGACTTATCTATGATCTCCCTTATATATTACAAAATTCTGTACATGGAATCTAAAAACAACAAAGAAAGAACCAAGATACAGAGAACATATTGGTGGCTGCCAGAGGTGGGGGGTAAGAAATGGGGGAAATGGGTGAAGGGAGCCAAAAGGTACAGACTTCCAGAGATAACATAAATAAATCCTGGCCATGTGATGTACAACATGGTGAGCATAGTTAATAATATTATATTGCATATTTGAAAGTTGCTAAAACAGTAAATCTAAAAAGTTCTCATCACAAGAAGAAAATTCTCTGACTTGTGTGTGGTAGATGTTAACTAGACTTAGTGTGGTATCATTTTACTCTGTATACAAATATCCAATCATTATGTTATACACCTGAAACAAATCAGCTATTATGTTCATGAAATCTCAATGACAAAGTGAAACGTGAGGAGTGGTCTCATTCTCAGATAAAATGTCTATGTGTGTACGTGTTTGCATAACGTAGAAAAACTTCCAGAAAATTCCTGCATCACAATGGAACTGGAAGAACTGGAGTCTTCGCCCTTGTATTGACCTATGTCTTAAATGCTTCCCCCCACACACCTAGCTGCTATAACGTTTATCACTAAAACATATTTTTTAAAAGAAATAAGAATGTGGTACAGTGGGAGACACATATTGTGCCAAAGCAGATGAGCAGTTTCTGTTTTGTGTCGCCATGATGCCACACATTTGTAAGTATCTCCAGAATAAGGATGCAGGCATCTACTGGCTTGAGTTCCACCTTTCCTTTCCAGCCAGTGGAAAGGATTATGGACAAAAAGGGGCTACTTACCAAACCTGACAAGCTCAGGGGAGGCCTAGATGGTGGACCTTACAAACTCAGAGATGCCAAGTAACCACATAGAATGATCCTATAAAATAAAGAGCTAATATGCAAAGAGTCATCACACCCTCATGCCATAATGGCTCAGACACTCAACACTGGGGAGAGAGGAATGGGAACCAGCTAGGCACAAATGAGCTCACAAGAGAGGAATGGGGACCAGCCAGGCTGCAGCTGGAAGAGGGACAAGCCACCCTCCCTGCAGTCCTGGGTGCCAGCAGTGGGCCAGAGGGAGGTAAGCCCAGGTCCCGAGTGCCTGCAACTGGCTGGAGGAAAGAATCCTGGGTCCCAGGTGCAGGGTGAGGTAGAGGCAGTTAGGGGCAATCAGGCCTGCAGGGGAGCAGAGTTAGGGGCAATCAGGCAGGCAGGCAGGCAGAGGTGGTTAGGGGCAATCAGGCAGACAGGCAGAGGGGTTAGGGGTGATCAGGCAGGCAGGCAGGCAAGCGAGCAGTTAGGAGCCAGCAGTCCCAGGTTGCAAGAGACAGTCAGATATCCCCCGAGGGGTCCTGGATTAGAGAGGTGCAGACTAGGCTGAGGAAACCTCTCCCCCAACCCCATGCACAAATTTCATGCACTGGGCCTCTAGTATGAACATAAAATGCCTAACTAAAAGCAGGTTGTTGCAGACAGTCACATGTAGGACCTGTAGTTTCCTTGACAAAAGGTCAGTCTTTACTTTAAGTGAGCCTAATGTTTTTGCTCTAAGATAACAGACCTTTGAAATGTCAGAGTAATCTTTTCCAGAACCCTCACAGAACCCCTCACTGTTATCTTGTTCCCTAAGTACTATCTTAAGGTACTATAATGTTAATTATTAACTATCCTGTTCCTACCAATGTAAAAAAAAAGTATGTATTTCTCTGATTTACTTTTTATTCAATCCCAGAGATCTCCCAGCTTTGCTTTCTCCTACACCCTTAACCTGCCACCAATGGATTTCATGTTACCCTCCTTACCTCTGTGCCTTTGACTGTAATGCATAAAATAAGCTGTAAAACTGCCATTTTCCGGAACATTTTCTCAATCCGTTGAGATTTTGCTTCCTGGAAATTTTCATCAGTTTGGCTTCAATAAACTCATTAACATGTCTCTACAGGTTTAGACATTTCTTACATTGACAAAAACAAGTTCTGGGTTCAGCGAACCAAATTCAAATCCCAGCTCTGCCACTTGTGGTGTGACCTCCGGCAAATCACTTGTCCTCTCTGAGCCTTATGTCCTCCTCAATAAAATGAAGAGGTGGATGTATACCTCCCAGGGAATTCATGCCTCAACAGGATACTGTACTTGGATTCCTACTCTGTACTAGGCACAGTGGTAGGACCTGGCACCTGGGATGAACAAGACAGATGAGGTCTCTGGATTGTGGTGCTCATGTCTGATAAGGGAAGCCAACAGGAAATAAGACCAAGTCAGATGGGGGCAGTAATGAAGAAAATTAACAAACTGAGACGTGCTAGAAAGTGACCAAGGGGGCTACTCTGGATGGGGCAATCCAGGAGGGCCTCCCAGAGGAGATAATCTGTAAGCAGAAACCTGACATGGAGGAGTGAGCAGTGGATAAAGATCACCCTTCCCAGCCCCAAAGCCAGACCAGGACTGTAAAGACCTAGCACAGGTTGTGACAATCAAATGACCTAAGAAGTGTGTCATTTGTCTTCCTTCCTCGGACATGCTGAGATAAACAGATAAGCAGAAACTGTGAGGCAATTTTGGTCAGAGTTAGAGGGAAGTGGGAACCAGCTCTGCTTGAGCCCAGGTGGTGATGAAATCTGGCCTGACCACTCAAGCCAGAAACAGAAGCTGTGTTCTACTTACCATCATAAAATTGGGCAAACCATGCAGCCCCTGAAGGCATGTCTAGTGAGAGCCAGGTCTGTAAATTTTGGTTGTCAGCTTCTTGGCAGTGGTACCAGGTGATCAAAGGAGCTGGTTTTGGGGAAAATAAGGTTTGGGGAGGAAGGAAACTTCCACAAAGTCCTGAGGACCCACAATAGTTGGCATCAACTTCCTCTGGATCGGATTTTAGGGGTGGTGCCAGTTTTGAAAAGTAGCTGGACCACTTCCCAGAACCCAAGGGGGGACCTCAGGAGGGTCAACAGAGACCATCCTCATGGAAGGGAAAACGGTGCTGCTCACTTAAAAATCAACAGGGGACCCCAAGGATGTTGCTCAAAAGGAGCAGAAGGAGATACAGAATTTTGCTCCCCATTGGGGTAGCTGCTTAGCCAGCTTGCAAGGGGACCTGCTGTGTACACAGGAACTCATCTGTGGACACATGTGCAACTGACAGTGACCCAGGTTGAGCCGATAGGCTACATCAGGTGTCTCTGGCCACCTACCTGAACTCTCTTCCAGTCAGTAAGACAGTGTTTGTTCCGTGGGAGGCCCCTGCAGGCAGTCGGAGGGGATTAAGAAAATGACATTTGTCCTCTGCCAAAGGCTACCTCCATGTTCAGCTACAGCTCCTCCCTCTGTATTCCGGGAACAGCTTGCTTCCTGGTCCCATTAGCCAGGGGTGATGGCAGCCCTCAGCTGATGCCAGCCTCCTGCTGCACTAGCCTTGATGGTATCCTTTGCCCTGCCTGTACCTTTGTTAATGGCCCCTTCTTAAAACCTTTTGTTTATCTTAGCTGACATAGCTGCTGGGGCTTCAGACCTGGCCATTACATTCCCCAAAGGGATGAAAATCCTGACCAAACCAGTTATTTGGGTGTTCATTGATGTTTGTCTAGGCACGGAAAAATCTGAAAAGATACCTCCAATCCCTGGAATGTGAGGGGGACAGAGAGAGGAAGGAAGAGGTAGAGAGAGATAGAAACATCAATGTTGAGAGAGAATCATTGATCAGTTGCCCCCTGCACACCACCTGAGGGATCTAGCCTGCAACCCAGGCTTGTGCCCTGACCGGAAAACTAACTGATGACCTCTTGGTTCATGAGTTGATTCTCAACTACTGAGCCACACTAGCCGGAGGCATTTTTTTTTAAATGTCAACACTTACCAATTGTTTCCTTTTCTTATAGAAAGCCTGCATAGCATTCTTAATTACAATGACTAATGTATGTAATTACAAATTATATTTATTAAAAGGAAAAACATAGCACCATACTTGGCATGTAGGAGGACTGAATATGTAGGCCTGTGAGAAGCCAGAGGACATTGTGGTTAAGAACAAGGACCCCAGGTGCCAAGGTGCAAGTCAGAACCAGCTGTGAATTGACGCAGGTCTCTTTACCTCTCTGTGTCTCCATTTTCTCACCTAAAAAGGGGGGTAATAACAAAGTGGTTGTGAAAATCAGGTGAGTTGAAATGAGCAAAATGCTTCAACAACAATCCTGACACAGAGTCAGTTCCAAGCCTGTGTTTGCCATTGTTTTTCTTATTTTATGGCAGAATGAGGATGTGGGCACCAGCCATGAGCTGTAGGTCCCTCTAGTACACACGTCAGAGATCTTACTGGCTGTGAACATCTCTGTTGTGCCCCTTAGCAAGTAGGAGGATCCAGGAGGGGAACAAGCACAGGGCTTGGGGTCAGGTGGCCCAGGGTTAAAGCCCAGCTGTGCCACTCTTCAGCTGTGTGACCTTGGGCAAGTGACTTGCCCTCTCTTCGCCTCTTATTCCTCCTTGGTAAAAAGGAAATGATAAAAGGCCTGTGGGGATTGGAAGAGCAAGCCTAAATGTGTGTTTTAGTTTGGGCCACCAAGAAGCATATTCTAATGCAGAGATTTGAGTGCAAATATTTGATTTGGAGGGGAAGAGTAATACATCCTGGAAAAAGTGAAATTCTCAGTTATAACAATATTAAAACAAAATATATGTATCTATTACTAGAATGAAAACTTCAAGACAGGGGAAGATAAATCCAAGAAGACCCAAATTAATGAAGAGACATACAATGTTCATGGATTGGAAGACTCAATACTGTTAAGATGTTAAGTCTCCTCAGACTGGTCTATAGGTTTAAAGAAATTACAATCACAATCCTAGAAATAGATAACCTGATTATAAAATTTACATGAAATACAAAGGATTTAAAGTAGCCAAAAAACTTAAAAAGAAAAAAATGTGATTGAAGGATTCACATGACCCTTTCACAATGAGTCGGTGGGTTTTTTCTGAGCAGGATGCAAGAGTGGTTTCTTTCCTGGGTTCTTGTCCAGGTGGATTCCAAGAATGAAGCCACAGACAAAAGGTGGTAGATGCAAAGGGTGACATTTACTGGAAAGGAGTACAGACTGTGAAGCAGGGAGAGGTTCCCAATGGGGTGACCCACTAAGCCCCTTTTTCCTAAGGTTCATAAAGGCAGCAGTTCTTTGTTTCTTGGTGCTGCCTTCCAATTGGTAGAATGTCAACTTCAAAGCTTAAAACTCACATGGTGCCCCCTCTTCCTCTCCCGCTTCTGTAGTAGAATTCCCTGTCTCTTGTGAAAATTTGTTTTCCTCTTTCTCCCACTTGTCTGCATTTCTCTATCCTCTATTCAAGCTTGTTTCCTCTTTCGCCCCATACCCTGTGGCCTGTTCCTGTCTTCTGTGAATGGATGTCTTCCTTTCCCCCTTATCCTGTGGCAACTTTTGTTCTCTGTGAATGTATGCCTTTTAGCAGCGCTAAGCCTCCAACCAACTATACCTTCCTCCCGCAAGGACCACCTAATTCCTAAAACTCTCTAAACTTGCCTATTTTACCCCTAAAACTCCTTTCAACAATCTATAATAATAAAAGTGTAATATGCTAACTAGACCGGAGGTCCTTCTGGACATCCTTCCAGACTACCTTCTGGACAAACCTGGGGTTGTGAGGGAAGCCCGGGTCCCGGGTGCCTGCCAGTGGCTTGTGGAAGGAATGCCTACTCTTGCATGAATTTCATGCATTGGGCCTCTAGTATGCCATAAAACTACAGTAATCATGTCAGTGTGGTTTTGGTCAAAGATTAGACATATAAATCAATGGAACAGAAGAGTCCTGAAATAGACCCACCCAAATTGATCAATTGATTTTTTTTAAACATGCAAGGCAAATCAATGCTCAAAGGATAATCTTTTCAATATGTGATACTAGAACAATATTTGAGAAAAGAGTCAACTCATAACTCATACAAAATTTAACTGACTATGGATCATAAAATTAAGTGATATAAAATCTAAAACTAAAAACTTTTAGAAGAAAAAGTAGGGGAGAATATTTGTGATTTGGGGTTGGACGATCCATTCTTATATTCAATACCATGCACACAATCTATAAAAATGAAATATTGATAAATTGTTCTTCATGCATTTTTTTTAAATGTGCACTGTGAAAGAAATTTAAAGTCATGTCATGATCAGGCACAGACTAGGGGGGAAAGACTTGCAAATCACACATATGACCAAAAACTTGTATACCAAAAATATAAAGAACTCTCCAAATGCTATGGTAAAAAGGCAAACAATGCAAGGAAAATTAATGGGCAAAGATTTGAACAACCATTTCTTTTTTTTTAAAGCTTCTTGTTTTGAAAAAACAAGCACATATTCACAATCACATGGGAATACTATATGATTAAAACAGGAAACAAAAGCAAAAACAAAAGTAATCTGCACTGCAGCTAGGAAAAGCAAACTTCTTGGCTTAAGCAATGAGGTGTGTGTGTGTGCACACGCACCCATGGGGATTTTTCAGGGGAGCCATTCCATTCCAGAATGGAAAAATAAAAGCACAGGCCATTTTTAATTACTGGTTTTGTGTCACCAGAAGTACACAGAGTAGTTAGGGTATTTTTAAAAAGCATCAACAGTCTGGCTGGTGTGGCTCAGTGGTGGAGCATGGACCTACGAACCAGGTGGTCACAGTTGGAATCCCGGTCAGGGCACATGCCTGGGTTGTTGGCACAATTCAATTGTGCAGGAGGCAGCTGATCAATGACTCTCTCTCTCATCATTGCTGTTTCTACCTCTCTGTCCCTCTCCCTTCCTCTCTGAAATAAAAAATATATATATTTTAAAAATAATAAAAAATTCAAGAACAGCAACACTTTTACTAATTAAAAAAAGAAAGAAAACTATCCAATAAAATACAATTTTAATTCTTTGCAAAGTGTTAGTCGACTTCCTAAAGGCCTTATGATCACTCGCAGGTTAGATTTTCATTTACTAAACTTTCTTATTATGAGCATCATCTGGGGCACCAGTTAAACATATGCGTCGTAGGCCCCGTTGAACAAGCATTTCACCAAGGAAGATACATGGCTGGCAAACAGGCACGTGAATAAATATTCAGCATCATTAGCCATTAGGAGATGCACAGTACAATCCCAGAAATACATAGTAAGGTAAGTGTGGAGCAACTACAACTGTCACGCATTGCGGATTAGAATTCAAAATGGCACATGTGATGGCAGTTTGGCCGTTGCTTTTAACGTTAAACATGCACATATGATATGACCCAGCCCTCCCACTCTAAGAGCAACACATACTTGTACACAAATATTCAGAAGAGTTTTGTTGTTGTTGTTGTTTTCATGAAAGCCCTAAACTGAAAATCCCCATGTCCTACAACTTGTAGAAAGAGTGGCTCATCCATGGGCTGGAATATTACTTAGCTACTTTAAAAAAAGTATTGAGACTCGAAGCATAAATGAATCTCAAATGCATTGTTTTAAGTAGAAAAAAAAACAGACTATAGGGATGAAGAATAGATCGGTGGTAGCCAGGGATTGGGGGTAACTACAGTAGTGATGGTTGCACAATTCTAAGTACTTGTCAAAACTCAGAATTATACACCCAAGAGAGCAAATTTTACTGTTTTGTAAATTTTGTAAATTACATACAAGCTTAAGATGAGGCAAAGGGTAACCAAGCACATACATTATTTGCTTAAACATCCTATGAAATTATGTACAAAAAGGACAGGTGTTTACCTACAGAAAAAACTGGGCAAATGGAGGACAGCTGGAGTACCAATACTGTTCTCGGTGCATTTTTTTCACGAGTGAATGTATCCCCTGTCAATGATATTACATTTTAAAATGCAGGCATCACCTGACAGTCCCATATGGTGAGCCTGGAGTGGTTCCTGATGGGATCTGATGTGCCTAAGGCTAAGATAGACCTTGAAAACCACATCCTTTGTAGGTTAAGATATATCTCTGAAGCCACGCTGACCAAATTCACTCACTAACTCAGTGGCCTGAGCAAGGGACCACCTGGTTCATAGGTCCATGCTCCACCACTGAGCCACATCAGCCAGGCTGTTGATGCTTTTTAAAAATACCCTTGGGGCCATAAGACCAGTGTGAGGATGAAATCTATGTTCACCTGGGGCAGCTGATGTGTCACCTTCACCTTCTCAGCCCTCTACCTCCATGAACAGGACCAAAACCTGCAGTGTCCCAAGAGTCTCCAGGACATACATGTTCTATGCAAGGCTTGTAACCAATATCTTACATGAATACATGCATATCTGTTGCTATAAAATGATATTTCATTGAGAGTAACTGTGTAATGGAGAGTGTTAGCTTCAGTTATCTATGTGCATGAAGAGAATTTTTGGAAAGTGAGTCAAACTATTTTTATTAATTTTTTATTTTATTTTACTTTTCCCATCACCATTTATCCCTTCTATGCCCTCTTCCACCTCCACTCACCCCCTCCCCACTGCAATCATCACACTGTTGTCCTTGTCAATGAATTCTCTCTTTTTTCCTTTTCTGCTCAAATCCCTCCATCCCTCCCCAGCACCCTTCCCACAACAGAGCTGTCTACTTGTCTCTACGAGTCTGTCTCTGTTCTGCTTGGGTAGTTCAGTTTGTTCACTAAATTTCACACGTGAGTGAAATCTCTGACTGGCTTATTTTAAGAAGGCTAAAAAGGGCTAATTCAAAGGTAGCCCTGATGTTTTGGGGGAATGGGAGTAAGAATTCATGTTAGTAGGCTCAGTGTGCATTTTTAATGACCTTCAGCTGAGACATTGCCCCCTTCACTGATTTTACAAAACAAACCATGAGCGCAGCCCTGGGGGAAGGGTGGATTGTTAAGCTGGCACAGAATCCTTGGAAGATCTGGAGGAAGGGAAGTTGGGAGTTGCACTTCCTCCAGGGCCTCGAGTGAGGGAACATATTTGCAATACAATCAACTCGAAAGACAGTTATAAGGCAAAATTCTCAAGTGTTACTTCACTCTGATTTGGAACATTCCCAGAATCCACACGTGTGATTAAAACTGTGATTTATCCACTTCTTCAAAGTGTCGCTTAGTTTTTTTGGTCTTTCTGCAACAATTTCACTCAGCATAATGTTCTCCAGGTCCATCCTTGCTATCACAGAGGGTAAATGTTTCTTCCCTTTTACAGCAGAGTGGTATTCCATTGGGTACATGTGCCACAGCTATTTTGCCCACTCATCCACTGATGGGCACTTCAACTGCTTCCACATATTGGCTATTGTAAATAATGATGCGATTAACATAGGGGTGCATATATTCTTTTGAATTTATGTTTCAGATTTCTTCAAATAAATTCCAGAAGTGGAATGGCTGGGTCATAAGGCAGTTCCATTTTTAATTTTTTGATGTAACTACATACTGCTTTCCACACTGACTGTGCCAATCTGCATTCCCACCAACAAACCTTTAAATTATTTTCTAACATAATGCCATTTTTTGAAAGAAATCAAAAAGAATGGCTTGAATACTTAGCACTTAAGAATTTATGTTATTGTGTTATGGAAAGATGATTTAATGTTATAGAAAGATGTTCACTGTCAGGGCCAGCCTGACAAATGAACAAGGGTGGCTGAGGTAGGGAGGTGGGAATTGAGAAATGAAAGACAAGAAAAAGCTGTGGTCAGGACGTCCGCAAGTCATTGATCGACTGCAGCAACTTTATTAACTGTGTCATGCCTTTTAAACACAAACACTGAATAGAAGGCTCATTAACAGAAATGTATTCTTTGTTTCTCTAAACATCTAAGGGAGAGAATCCTTGGTACAGCATATCTCAGTAAATAGTTACAGACTTCTTGGCAAAGCCATGAAAGAATGCTCTCATTCCACTGATAATTCACCATCCAAACAAGCCTGGGAAAACTGTGAGGGTAGAGGACTGCATCTTATCAGTCCCTTCAGGTGCAAGGACTTTATCAGTTTATACTTGGCCCCCAACAGATCCCCCTTCATTATTTTTTCAATTAGCCAATTAAATCAACCTGAAAACTTGATTACTATTACACTGTCAAATATAATGCTTTAATAATAATTTTAGTTTATCCTATAAATATTAATGGAAAGGATTATTTTGCATCCTTGAGAAGGCCCTAAGAATTTCTGGTGTGAGGCTGGATTTAGATACAGAGCAGCTGCTGTCGGTTAAGTCTCTGTTACCTAAGGCCCAATCCAAGTTGGGTCAAGCCTCTGTTACCTGGGTCCTGATCTGAGCTGGGTGTGGGAAGTGAAGCAGCCATGGGGCAGGAGACCTCCCCCAAAAGGGGCTAGGATTCAGGCCCCTACAAGTATGGGGGGTTGAGGGTCTATGCCCCACCTCTGTTGACCCCCAAGTTCTCTCCTGATGGCCCCTCTATGACTGTGCCTGTCTTAGGTTGTTCCTGCCTTGAGGAATCTTACCTGTCTCTGGCTAATCAGCCATCTTCCAGGGCCAAGCAGGGCAATGTGAGGTTCGTTTTTGTCTCCTTGATAGTCTATGCCTCCGTGGCCTCCACGCCCAGCACCTGCCTTGGGATCCCACCCTGACCACCGGTGGGGCCCCAGCACTGATCACAGATCTTAGGGAACCAAGGTTTCTTCTCCAGAGAGAGCCCAGTTCATACCATTAAGAGAGAGACAGATCCATGGTACCAGCCAGTACCAGACTTCAACCTAAAGCTCAGGCAACAGCTGTGGGCAATTGGATTGTAAGAAAAGAGTCCCTGTTGGCTAAAAGGGCAAGAGGAGCCAACGTAGAATGCTCAAGTGCCTTCCCAAGGGGCCCTCCACACAGTAGATGGGATTAAATCCTTTCATGTTCTTTTTATATTATTGGCAATCAAAAAAATTAGTTTGTAAGTTTGTTTGGAATAATTCTACAATGTGCTGTAAAAATATCAAAAAATTATAATAACATTGTTCATTAAAAATATTCTGTGCTACTTCACTGGGGGTAACAAAGCAGAACCTGCATTATTAATAGCTTGAATCTACTAACATCTAAAGTAAAGTTAGTCTGATCCCAAACTGCTAACAGGTGGTTGTGAACTCGATTCCAACACCACAATTGACAGTATGGCAAGAAACAAAGTCTCAGCAGTTCGTTGTTCCCCTTGGCAAAGGATCATGGCTTTGGCCTCTGCTGTCAGCTTCTTCAATTGTCCCCAAGTTGGTGGAGATGCTCTCTGAGTCACCCGTGATCTCTGTGGCGGCAGTGGTGGCACAAGCACTGGTGGATCAATCCATAGCCTCTTGAATGGTGGAGTGAGTTTTTGTTTCACCACTTTATCCTCTATCTTGACCTTGGAAGAGCTGAACATAGTGGCTGGGGATCCAACGGGGCTCAGAGTCCCCTTCAGGAAATACACAAACAGACCTTCGAGCCCATATCAGAACAGGGTCGGGGCCATGCCATTGTCCTGTAAGTAAGTCTTTCCACTGTACCCAAGGGTGGGGTCTGGACAGTGAAGACCACTGCCGTTCTGCTTCGGTTTTACCTTGAGCATCACCATTTTTAAAATTAAGGGAATAAAGAGTTCTGTTAAGTATGTTAACAAGGGTATCTACATATTCCCCCTTCTTTATTTTTTCAATTTGCCTTTTCAAGGTCTGATGAGCTTGCTCAATGATTCCCTGCCCTTGAAGATTGTATGGGATGCCTGTTTTATGCTGGATTCTAAAAGTAGCACAAAACTTCTGGAACGCAGCACTTGTATAGGCAGGACCATTGTCAATGTTAATGGTGTGAGGAATGCCTAGGATAGTAAAAGCTTATAAACAGTGAGCAATAACATGTTTAGCAGCTCCTCCTGTACAAGGGGTTGCAAAAATAAAACCAGAAAAAGTGTCAATAGAAACATGAACATAAGCTTGTTTTCCGAAAGATGGAATATGGGTCATGTCCAATCTGTCATAATTGGCCTGGTTTGTACCCTCGCGGGTTGACCCCTTCTGTGGGAGGAATAAATGTGGTTAGGGGACATTGAGGACAGAGTTTAACAATTTGTGGAGCCTGTTCCTTTGTGATTTGAAACTGCTGACTCAGGCCAGTGGCATTTTGATGATGGAGAGAATGTGAAGCTTTGGCTACTACGTCTAAAGGAGATGATGCGAGATAGGCAGCTTTAGTAAGTTGATCAGTGTGAGTATTTCCTGCAGAGAGAGAGCCAGGTAAATCCATATGAACTTGTATATGGCCAAAGAAACAGGGGTGAGAATGTTTTCTGAGTAAGGCCTGAACCTGTAGTAAAAGAGTAATTACTTTGGATCAGTCAGTGTCATGTAAATTAGCAGTTTCTAAATGAATGATAATATTTACAATATAACGAGAGTCTGAGTAAAGGTTAAAAGATAGAGTGGAAAGTTTGCGTAATGCTTGATGTACTGCTTCCAGCTCCATGCGTTGTGCTGAAGTGTGATTGGTCTGAAAAACAAAAGGTTGATTATTGACAACCAAGGCAGCTGTGCCATTGTTAGAACCATCAGTAAACACTAAAGCTGCATGAGGAATTGGTTGAGTCTTGACTACTTTGAGGAAATGAAGGAATGTTCTGTAAAAAATTGTATGAGTTTATTAGATGGGTAATGAGAGTCCACTATACCATGATAGCTTAGCAGATAAAGAGGCCATTTATTGTCCATATAAAATAGCCATTGCCTTTGTTGAGCTTTATAGGGTACTACAATGGTATGGGGCTCTTGACCAAAAAGTTCCAGAGATCTGAGACATCCTGCAAAAATCAGATCTGCTACTGCTTCTGAGTAAGGATAAACTACCTTTTTCGGGGAGGAGTGCGGATGAATCCACTCCAAAGGTCCCTGTTGCCATAAGAGGCCAGAAGGATATACTAGTGTAGCCAATACTAAATACAACCATGGCTGTGAATAATCAACGCTTTGTACAAATTGTTCCTGTGAGGCAGCCTCTGTGTGGCAGATAGCATTGCGAGCTGCAGGAATAAGTTGACGAGGAGAGAGTGGGTCACTATCCCCACGAAGAATACCAAATAAAGGTTTGAGGTCATTAGTAGTTATGCCCAAAGTGGGCCTAATCCAGTTGACATCTCCTAAAAAATTTTGGAAATCATTTAAAGTCTCTAGTTTATCTATTCTGAGTTGAATCTTTTGAGGATGAATTTTTCTTCCCTCTATGGTATATCCAAGATATAAGTAAGGGTCTTGTCTCTGAACTTTTTCAGGTGCAATAATTAATCCAGAGTTAAGAAGAGCTTGTTGTAAGTCGCCATACACTTGTTCTAACTGACATTCCATATAATGAGCTAAAAGAATGTTATCCATATAATCTAAACTAATAAAAGCGGAATAGTAAAATTAACCGTTTCTTTGCGACGCCCAACAGCCAATCAGAACAATGGTATGCAAATTAGCCCAGCCAAGATGGCGGAGGCCCGGGGCACGCGAGGGCGGAAGCCTGGCCTCCACCCTTGCGTGCTCCCCCAGTGGGTTCCGGGCAGTGGCGGGCGGCTGCAGGGCCGGGAGGCCGTCCAGGCCCCTGGTTCTGCGGCTGGGGCTGGCAATAGAGAGATGGGGCTAGGAATAGAGAGATCGTGCCAGTGGTTGGTTCTGGGTGGCCTCGGGTGGGAGCCTGCCCAGCCCTGAGGCTGGGGCTGGCAATAGAGCAATCGTGCCTGCGGTGTTCCAGAGGGCAGTGAGCAGCCGCAACGCCGGGAGCCAGGCAGCCCAGCCTGGCCCTATGAGGCCTGGGAATAGAGCAATTGGGCCCACACGATCTCAGAGGCTCAGTGGCGGGGGCTTGAGGGGGGGTACCCCCTCGGGGTCATGCCCGAGCATCCTCCGCCCCTGCACAGAGTGTCTGCCACAGGTCCAGCCACCTGGCTCCACCCTGGAGGCCTCCGTGGGGCGTGTGCGAGTGTATGCCTGGTTTCCCCCCCCTGGTGTGTCCGCTCAGCAGCAAGGCCCCCCCAAGGGACCATGCACCAGGGTCCACCCCCTGGCCTGCCACCCAGCTCTGCACCAGGTGTGTCCCCTCAGCGGTGGAGGCCCACCAGGTATGTGCAATGGTAGGCCACCTGGCTGGAAACGTCCACGCCTGCACTCACCAGCCATCCCACCCCCCAGTGCACGAACACTGAGGGGCTTGTGGCTAGCCTAAAAACAGCCCTCAGACCCTCACCCAGGCTGGCCATGCATGGCAGTAGGTGGACATCCCCCCCCAGGGGTCCCAGACTGTGAGAGGGCACAGGCCAGGATGAGGGACCCCTTCCTCCCCTCGCCGAGTGCACAAATTTTTGTGCACCTGGCCCCTAGTGTATGATATAAGCATGTGGGTGTTTCTCTTGAACTTTTCGAATTGCCTAACAAATTTTTGACATATGGTAGGGCTATTAGCCATTCCCTGAGGTAATACCTTCCAGTGATAACGGCGCATGGGTTCCTGAAAATTAGTAGATGGGACACTGAATGCAAATCGTTTGCAATCAGAGGGACCTAGAGGAATAGTGAAAAAAACAATCCTTTAAATTTAATACTAATAGCTTCATCCCATTAGGGTTTGCTACAGAGGAAGGGAGACCAGGCTTTAAAGGTCCCATAATTTTCAGAGTCTTGTTTATTGTCCTTAGATCTTGTAAAAGGCACCAGTTTCCTGATTTTTTCTTTATGATAAAAATAGGAGTATTCCAAGGACTGTTAGTCTCTTCTATATGCCCTAACCAGAGTTGCTCCTGTACCAATTCATGAGCAGCTTGTGTTTTTTCTCTGGAAAGGGGCCACTGCTCTACCCATACAGGGTCATCTGACTTCCAAGATATCTTGTCAGCAGTATGGATAACAGGAGAAACAATGACCCTCCCCCCCCTCTAAAAAATTTCCTGAGCTGGGGTGGTAACAAGGGCAACACCCAGGGCAGACAGAATGTCTCGTCCCCATAAATTCACAGGAATCCCTGGCAAGATACATGGCTGAAAAAATCAAGAATGACCTTTATTGTCTTGCCATTTTAGTTTTTGCGAACTCTGTAAAGGAGAGTTGGTCTGACCTATTCCTTGAAGTTGTGTTATAGCTTCCCTATAGGGCCACTGTTTAGGCCAGTGAGCTAAGCTTATGGCAGAAATATCTGCTCCTGTGTCTAAAATCCCTGTAAATCTTTTCCCTTATATAAGTAAAATTCTCTCAGGTCTTGCATGAGAAATAGCTTGTACCCAATATGCCTTGTCCGAGGAGCCAAAACCCCTGGCCCCCCGAGGCTCTGTGGAGAGTAGATTGCCTGTGGCAGGCAGGGGGAGCAAAATCAATTGAGTAATTTTTATGTCAGAGGTGTCGGTGATATTTCTAGGAGCAGAGGCCATAATTTTTATTTCCCCTTTATAATCTGCATCAATTACTCCAATTACTCCTGGAAAACCTTGTAATCCTTTCATAGTTAAGCTGCTTCTACCTAGTAAAAGGCCAAACATCCCCTCAGGAGTAGGTCCATAGACCTTCGTAGGGATGGCCCTGTGGTCCCAATTCTGGAGTTAACACATATCGCCCTGTGGATCGAAGGTCCAATCTGGCACTTCCAGGGGTTGCTCGGAATAACTCTTGTATCCATCTTGCCTCCTCCCCCGCCCCCCCCCCAAGGCAGGCTGGGTGCTGTGCAGCCAATTGGCCTTGAGACGGCGCAGGGACAGGAGGGTAAACAGATAGTGCTCCAATTATTTCCTCAGGCTGGGCCGGCCCCCTTTGGGAGTTTCCTGACTGCTGCTGAGGCAAGGAATTTCCCTGGACATCTGCCTTTGATCTGCAGTCTTTTGCCCAATGTTTTCCTTTTTCACATTTAGGGCATAGTCCAGGCTGTTTAAGACCTTTGCTATTTCCTTTATTAATTCCTTTATTAGAGGGACACTGCCTCGCCATGTGTCCTGTCCCTCCACAAGTGAAACACTTGTGTATTTGACTTTTCCCTGTGTTCAACTGTTGCTGAAGAATTCCTTCAATGGTGGTTCCCTTCAATGTGGCCGCAATGGCGACTCCTTGTATATATGAGGGACAAATATCTGCGCAGATGCGGATATAATCTGAGAGAGTCCTTTTACTTTGATAAGGTCGCAATGCAGCTTGACAGGCAGTGTTAGCGTTTTCATACACCAACTGTTTAACTATCAACATGCCTGCCTCTCCATCCACCACTACTCAGCCAACAGCCTGTAATAGCCGAGAGACAAAAGCCTGATACTTTTCATCTGGTCCTTGAATAATCTTTGAAAGTTCCTCTGTTTTCTGACCAGAGGTGGGTAACTTTTTCCAGGCTCTGATTCCAGCTCCATTAATTTGCCCATAAGCTTCCTGGGGGTATTGAATTTGATTATGGGTGTCAGCATAGGCTTCTTCTCCCACTAGCATTTCATAAGAAATATTAATCTGGGCAGCTCGATTACAAGCAGCTTGTTCCTTAGCCTTTTCATCATATTCTGATTTCCACAAGAGATAATCTCCTCCTGATAACCAAGCCTTTGCAATAGCTCTCCAATCATTAGGTGGGAGAGCCTCGGAGACTATAGTTTCCAAGATGGGAAAAGGATACGGGGAAGTAGGCCCATACTGAGCACAGGCTGTTTTTAACTCCTTCAGGGTTTTAAAAGGAAGAGGGTTATAAGTACGCTCACGCTGTCCCGTGTTAGGGTTCACCTGTTCCATAACAGGGAGGGCGTGAATGCCCAATTCCTCACCACTTTTCCGTGCCTCCTGTAGAGCCATTTGGAGAGGGGAAAGTGGAACTGGTGCTGCACAAGGCAGCGGAGAATGGCGGGGACTGCCCCCGCGGCATCTCTTTTTTCTGCCAAGAAGCTTTAACGCTCCTAAAAAGTGTTCTAATATATCTTCTATATCACTATCCTCCTCAGCTCCAGCAGAAACATCTTCTTCCTCCTCTTTTGCCTGAACAACACACACATCATCATTAAGATAAGGGTCAGCAGTTTCCTCAAGATCCTCCTCATCTTGGGGATTTAATTTGTCTTCAAAATTTACATTATTCCTTTTTAATATACTTTCTTTTTTAGACCCCTTTTTTATGCCATCACATTGCTTCTCTTTTTTTCCTGGCTTAAGAGATGATTGAGTATGGTCACAGCTGGAATCTAAACAATTCTTTATTAAATTCCATAAAGAAAATGCATCAACCGGGGTCTTCCTTGTCCCAAGGGCTTTATAATGATTGTGCATTTGTTCTCCAACTTTTTGCCATGTTTCTAAGTTAACCATCCCTTCCTCAGGAAACCAAAGACAGACCTCCTGAATGAATTTTTAAAAATTTTCTACTCGCTTGTCACTAACTTTAGTTCCTTTACTATTAAGCATAGACTTTAACATTTGCCCATAAAGTGCATTTTCTCTAGATTCTAGCTGTCCCATGTTTTACTCCTGACTATCAAAAAAATGCTCCTCCTTACCATAATATTCCGAGTGCACTCTTTATCTGGAGGAGTTCCTCACCATCTGATTCCCAAGTCCTCAGGTCCCTGTGTTCAGGCACCAATTGTTAGGGCCAGCCTGACAAATGAACCAGGGTGGCTGAGGTAGGAGGTGGGAACTGAGAAATGAAAGAGGAGAGAGAGAGGAAACCAAGATGGCGGCATAGGTGAACACCAGAATTGCTGCTGGGCACAACTATTTCAAAAATACAACGAAAAGAAAGAATGGACACCACCCAGACCCACAGGATGACTGATTGAGTGGAAATTCTACAACTAGAAAGAGACTGAAATGCAGAGGAGGTGCGGAAATAAAGTGCAGAGGTACAGAGGTGCATGTGAAGGGGCTTGCAGAAAGGGCTGGCAGCATTTCACACCAGAGGGAGGCACAAGCTCCTGACAGCTCTGAACTCCAGTTCCAGGCGAGTTTCTGGAGACTCAGAATCAGACGGGGAGGAGCTGGACTGTCTGGCACCGCCTGGCACCGTCTGGCACTGGGAGGATCTTCAGAGCGGCTTTCTTTTGGTGGTGCCAAGGAGGGTCACTGTGACCCGGTGCCTCTTAGGGCAGGGCTGAGAATCGGCCATAGCTGGTTGCTCCGCCCTGTAGACTCCCTGAGACCCCGCCCCACCCAAGCTGCACACAGAGACTTTTGCATATAAAAGGCTGGGAAGCCCCAGGCAGAAGCTAAAATAGCACCTCCTTGGAGTTCCAAGAGATTGTGTACTCAGTGGTCAGAGGGGGACCATCCAGTCTACAACTCCTCAGACTCATAAGGGATGCACTCAGGGGGCAGACTTAGTGGGCACCAAAACCCCATTAAAGCAAGTCTTGCCCCATAAGGGTGTCTCCAGCATAGAAGTTCTCCCACCATAGACACAGCTGATGAAAGCCACTCTGTCAATGCAGGGAAGCAGCCAAAATGCAGAGACAAAGAAACAGGTCACAAATGACAGACATGGAGGAAAGCAAATGACTGGATATAGAGTTCAAAACCACGGTTATAAGGCTTTTCAAGGATATTCTAGAGGCTGCAGATAAATTTAGTGAGACCCTTGAGGATATGAAAAAGGATTGGCTAGAAATTAAGCATACACTGACTGAAATAAAGAATAATATACAGAAATCCAACAGCAGATGAGAGGATCGCAAGAGTCAAGTCAAAGATATGAAATATGAAGAAGCAAAACCCACCCAGCAGGAAAAGCCAAAAGAAAAAAGAATCCAAAAATATGAAGATAGTGTAAGGAGTCTCTGGGATAACTTCAAGCGTATCAGCATCAGAATTATAGGGGTGCCAAAAGAAGAGAGAGAGCAAAATATAGAAAATATATTTAAAGAAATAATGACAGAAAACTTCCCCCAACGGATGAAAGAAATAGACTTGCAAGTCCAGGAAGCGCAGAGGATCCCAAACAAAAGGAATCCATGGAGGACCACACCAAGACACATTATAATTAAAATTCCAAGGGCAAAAGACAAGGAGAGAATCTTAAAAGCAGCAAGAGAAAAGCAATCAGTTACCTACAAGGGGGAACCCATATGACTGTAAGCTGATTTCTCAACAGAAAGTTTGCAGACCAGAAGAGAGTGGCAAGAAATATTCAAAATGATGAATAGCAAGAACCTACAACTAAGATTGCTTTACCCAGCAAAGCTATCATTCAGAATTGAAGGTCAGATAAAGTGCTTCACAGACAAGAAAAAGCTAAAAGAGTTCATCACCACCCAACCAGTATTATATGAAATGCTGAAAGGTATCCTTTGAGAACAGGAAAAAGAGGAAAAAATAAAGATAAAAATTATGAACAACAAATACATACTGATCAACAAGTGAACCTAAAAATCAAGTGAATAAAAAAAGTCTGATGAACAGAATAAACTGGTGAATAGAATAGAATCAGGGGCACAGAAAGGGAGTGGAATGACAATTCACAGGGGGAAAGGGGTGTTGGCATGGGAAGAGACTGGACAAAAATTTTACAACCTATGGATGAGGACAGTGGAGGGCGGGGATAAGGGCAGTAGATGGGGTGGAAACTGGGAGGAGGGAAGCTAAGGGGGAAAAAAGAGAAACAACTATAATAATATGAAAAATAAAGATTTTTTAAAAATCAATAAACTATATTTTAAAAAAAGAAAGAGAAGAAAAGGCTGGGGTCGGGAGGTCTGCAAGTCGTTGATCGACTACAGCAGCTTTATTAGCTGCATAATGCCTTTTATACACACTGAATAGGAGGCTCGTAAACAGAAATGTAATCTTTGTTTCTCTAACATCTAAGGGAGAGAATCCTTGGTACAGCATATCTCAGTAAATAGTTACACACTTCTTGGCAAAGCCATGAAAGAATACTCTCACTCTACTGATAATTCGCCATTCAAACAAGCCTGAGGAAACTGTGTGGGTAGAGGACTGCATCTTATCAGTCCCTTCAGGTACAAGGACTTTGTCAGCTTACACCTGGTCTCCCAACAGTTCACAACAGATTAACAAACATGTATGAGAGAATAGCTTTTTGGTTTAAGATAAAATACACATAACGTAAACTTTACCATCTTAACCATTACAAAGTGCACAAGTTTGTGCTTTTAGTACAGTCACAATATAGTGAACTACCACTGCTAAAACATCGTTCTAGGATGTTTTCATCACCCGAAAAGGAAACCCTGTCCCCATTAGCACTTACTTCTCATTACCCCACCAGGCCCCTGACAACCAACAATGTACTTTCTTTCTCATTGACTCATCAGTATTCCTTGTTGTGAATGTACTACATTTCGTTTATCCATTCATCTGTTATTAGATATTTGGGTTGTTTCGCAAATATCCAACTTTTGGTAAATGTGAACGGTGTCACTATGAACATTCCTCTGCAAGCTATTGTCTCAACACCCAATTTCTCTCTCTCTCTCTCTCTCTCTCTCTCTCTCTCTCTCTCTCTCTCAAATGAGGATATGTTTCTACTGATTTTTTAGAAATAGAGGAAGAGAGAGAGAGAGAGAAGCATCGATGTGAGAGAGAAATAGCAATGGAGAAATATCAATGGGTCACCTCCCGTTGGCTCCCTGATGGAGGATTGAACCTGAAACTTAAGTATGTGTCCTGACCCGGAATTGAAACCACATCTTTTGGTGTCCACTCCAACCAACTGAGCCACCTGGCCAGGGTTCAACACCCATTTTCAATTCTGTTGGGTATAAACCTGGGCAAGGGATTGGTGGATCACATGGTAATTTCAGGTAAAATTTATTGAGGAATCACCAAACTGTGTTTCATAGTGGCTGCACACATTCTCACTGGCGATGTATAAGGGTTTTAGTTACTCCACATCCTCACTAACACGTTATTTTCCCTTTTTTAGATTCTTTCCATCCTAGTGAGTGTGAAGTGGAATCACATTGTGGTTTTGATTTGCATTTTCTTATCATTAGTCATGTTGAGCATCCCTTTGAGTTCTTGTTAGCCGGTGAAACAGAATTTTTAAACTGAACATTGCATGTAAATGTAATACATTTAGACATAAATTAAGGGTTTACTTGTATAAGGATTAAACATGTACAGATGGAATAAGTACATGTCCGATAACATTAACAGTGATTATTTTGACACATTTGGATTAGTGCTATGAATATCATTTTTATTTTGTACTTTTTCTATTTGTATTTTCTTCCATGAAAATGTATCATTATAGGGATAAGAAAAAATATTTTTAAAATATATTTTATTGATTTTTTACAGAGAGGAAGAGAGAGGGATAGAGTTAGAAACATCGATGAGAGAAAAACATCGATCAGCTGCCTCCTGCACACTTCCCACTGGTGATGTGCTTGTAACCCAGGTACATGCCCTTGACCGGAATTGAACCCAGGACCTTTCAGTTTGCAGGCCCATGCTCTATCCACTGAGCCAAACCGGTTAGGGGCAAGAAAAAGTTCTTTAATTAAGAACTCTAAAGGTAAAGAAAAAATGTGATATTTCAGCTTCGATTATATTAAATATTTGGTCATTCCATGTTGCAGTGTTTTTGTTTGTTTGTTTTTTCAGCCAGTAAGCCTTCCAGCTCCCGAGCTGTGGGCCCTGAAGAGCTCTGACACTTGTACCTTGGACATCCCGCTCTTCCACCCTCACCCCCACCAGGAAGGAGCAAGTCCCGGGCTGCCGCTGTCCCGGGTGCTGGAGGAGCACTTGCCCCGCCTCTCTTCCATCTTCCTCTCACTATGGCAGACTTATGAGACCTCCATTTCCCAGAACATTTGGTGAGTAAAGTCTAGGTCATGCCTCTCTGGGGGAAAAAACAAAAGTGCTTTTTCCAACTCCTAGCTTCAGACCGGCTTCACATCAAAGACTCTTGTAATTTCTCATAGATAATCACAGATATTTTAAATTTCCTGCATCTTCTAATGACAGTTTTCTTTCCCAGGAGTTGCCACATTTCCAAAAACTTAAATTTAACTGTTATGACTTTAAAATAATTCAGGTTTTGAAATGTGATGCAAAAAGCGAGAGAAGAGAGGAAGTTAGTCCTTATAAAGGTCCGAAGCTTACCAGATAGTGACTCACCATGCTATGGTGCTTAGTTATTCAGTCTCCACAACAGGGCCATCAACTGGCTATTGTTACACTAGATGCCTGGTGCAGGAATTCATTCACATTGAAAGGAAATGGCCGGCTGGGACTGAGTGAGATGGGCCAGACATGCCCTGGAGCCAACCTCCTGCTGTCACCCTCCCCCCAAGCTGGTCACATCTGGGGCAATGCCTGGGCTCAAGGGGCATCTATGGAGTGAGCAGGGTCCCTCTGGCAGGTGGGGTCCCTCGGCCTGGCCTGTGGGGATCAGGCTGAACCCGGCTCTCCAACATCCCCTGAGGGGTCCTGCATTGTCAGAGGGCAGTTCTCAGGTGATGCACCCCAGAATCGGGCTCCCTCCTCTCTGATTCCAGGTGCAAACCACAGTTGCTAAGTTACCACAGCTCAGCAGCTCCTGCATTGAGCATCTGCCCTCTGGTGGTCAGTGCATGTCATAGCTACCTGTTGGACGGTCACTTAGGCATATATATATATATATATTAGAGGCCCAGGGGGGAGGGTGTCCTTCAGCCCAGCCTGCCTTCACCCTCTCCAATCTGGGAACCCTTGGGGGATGTCTGACTGCCTGTGAGATCAGGCCTAAATGGCAGGCAGACATCCCTCTCACAATCTGTGACTGCTGGCTCCCAACCACTTGCCTGCCTGCCTGCCTGATTGCCCCTAACTGCTGCCTGCCAACATGATCACTCCCTAACCACTCCCCTGCCAGCATGATCAACTCCTAACTGCTTCCCTTCCTACCTGGTCTCCCCCAACTGCCCTCCCCTGCCATCCTGGTCACCCCTAACTGCCCTCCCCTGTCAGCCTGGTTACTGCTAACTGCCCTCCTCTGCAGGCTTGGTCACCCCTAATTGCCCTCCTCTGACAACCTGGTCACCCCTAACTGCCCACCCCTGCAGGTCATCTTGTAGTAACCATCTTGAACCACATGGGGGAAGCCATCTTGTGTGAGAGTGTGATGGTCAATTTGCATATTGCATCTTTATTATTTAGGATAGTAAAAGAACTAAGGCTTAGAGAGAGAAATTACGTTCCCCAAGCCAAACACCTAATAAATAGCAGAGTGGGATTGTGACCTTGGGAGCACAACCCCAGGGCATGGTGGATCCAGGGTCATTGGACCCTGACTGTTCCAGCTGCCTGCTCCACCTTCATTAAAGAGTGGTTCTGTCCTCAAGACCCAAGGTGGAGCTCCAGCACCCCATCAAGGCTCCAAGCAGCAAGCAGAGGAAGGGGAAGGACTGGGCAGAGACAGTGTTCCAGATTTCTCTTAAGGAAGGCTTCCAGAACTACCACATAAGCTTTGATTTCTCCATATGGGAAAGGACATGGCCATTTAATCAATCCAGCTTCAAGAAAAGCTTTCAACAATAAGCTATACTTCAGTCTGCCATCCACCTGGCTAAAAACTAGGGATTCCACGAGGGCAGAAGTGGATATCAGGATACACAATTAGCCGTCTCAGACAAGTCCATCCTGTTGACTATCAAAACATCCAATGTGGCCATAGCCAATTTGGCTCAGTGGTTAGAGCTTTGGGCGCAGACTGAAGGGTTCAGTTCTGGTCAAGGGCCCATACCTGGATTGTGGGCTCAATCCCAGCCCTGGTCAAGGCATCTGTGGGAGGCAACCAACAGATGTGTTTCTTTCATATCAATGTTTCTCTCTTTGTGTCCCTTCTTCTTCCTCCATCCTCTCTAAACATCAATGGAAAAAATATCCTCAGGTGAGGATTAACAACAATAAAAACATCCATTGTGTGTCATTCTTCCTATACAAGGAACACACAGCATCCCCAAGGGAGTCAGCCCCATCCACCTGCTCCCTCCATTTATCTCAAAGTCCAGCATCTTGGGGTGGCGTGCAGTCCTCTCCCTTACATCCTGATGTGGGCTTTAGTGGTCTGCAACTCTCTACACCTAAAGGCAATCATCACCCTGAAATAACAACTGCATCATGACTATTTAAAATCCCAAATTGAGACTTTCTGTTTCCATTAAGGGCAAGCTAGGATATTTGGATCAAATGTTCAGCTTTTTAAAAAACAACTCTTAATGCTGGGTACTTTTTCAACTTCTTAAATGAGTAAATGACATGAGAAGATGGTAAAGAGGTATAAAGACACTGCTAAATGAAAATAGAAACCTAGAGATAAAATGAACATCAATTATACTTTTGTTCTGGAAGCATTTCCCAAGTCAGGAAAATGTGAAATTCTGTTTTAATTATCTGGGGGAAGAAAATCAAAGTTCAGGATTGCATAAGAAGGAGAAATTGTAAGAGGACTCTCCTCACATAGTGGAGCCCTCAAAGAGCTACGCCTCATAGAGTGAGAGCAGACAGAAATGGAAGGACCAGCAAGTGCCTTAGTAACCTTGGTCATAGAAGTCTTGAACTTCATCCTATATAATAAAAACCTAATATTCTAAGTGTCTGGTCGTCTGTTCAACCAATCAAAGCATAATATGCTAGTGATATGCTAAGGGTGCTCAACCATTCACTGTGACATGCACTGACCAACAGAAGGCGTCTGCTCTGACTGGTAGGTTAGCTTGCTGCTGGGGTCCAGCCAGGGACTGAGCAAGACAGGCCAGACAAGCCCTGGAGCCTTCCCAAAGTCCCTCCCTGGCTGGCCAACCTCCCTCATCCCTCCGCGCCCCGATCTTGCACCAGTGAGGTCCCTCGGCCGGGCCTGTGCTCTCTCACAATCTGGAACCTGTCAAGGGATTCCGAGAGCCAGTATTGGCCCAATCTTGAAGGCCAGGCTGAGGGACACCACTGGTGCACAAATTCGTGCACTGGGCCTCTCATTTAACTTAATCCTCAACCAGCAGAGCTCCCAGGATTCTTCTCACAGAAAGCTACCTTGTCCAAATTCTACAAATATTATTTCAAACTAGGGGCTTGGTGCATAAAAATTTGTGCACTTGGAGGGGTCCCTCAGCCTGGTCTGTGTCCTCTCACAGTCTGGGACTCCTCGGGGGATGTCCACCTGTTGGCGTGCCTGGCCATCCTGGTGAGGGGCTGATGGCTGTTTGCAGGCTGGCCAATCCCCCCCAGTGGGAACTCTTGCCCCATGGGGGTGTGGCCAGCCTGGGTGAGGGGTTGAGGGCCATTTTCAGGCTGCCCACAGCTCCCATTGACCCAACGTCCCAGCAAGTCTGGCTGGAATCAGGTTTCTGGGGATAATTTATCTTCTATAATTGAAATTTTGTTACCTTGAGCAGAGGCCTAGGCAGGCAATGGAAGCCTCCTGTTTGCTTCAGCTCCATGGCTTCTATAACTGAAACATTGTTGCTTGAGCAGAGGCCCACCGGCCTAGTCAGGCAGTTGCAAGGGAAGCCTCCTGTTTACTCTAGCTCCGCGGCTGCCAGCCTCCATCTTGGCTGGGTTAATTTGTATACAGCTGCTTTGATTGGCTGGGAGGCATGGCTTGGCTAGTGGGTGTTGCTTAGGTGTCTTGGAGTGGTGGTCAATTTGCATATTACTCTTTTATTAGATTAGCTATGATAGCCATTATCCAGGAAAAGATAACTAGACACACAAGAACACTGACCCCTGTGCATGAAAATCAGCAGAAACAATGGATGATATAACAGATACAGTTATGGCAATGATCAGGCACAAACTATAAGGCAATCAGGCTGGTCATGTTTAAGTCAACATTGTAACAGGGTAACCATAGAAACATTGGGGTGAGATAAGACTGGGTATGTTAGGAGATCAGAACTGAGGTCAGGGTGGCCAGTGTGTGTAGTGCCACGTTGGGTTCTGCTGTGTGACTCAGGGCCTCACAAGTGCCCCTTTGATCCATCCTTCAACCTAGTTGCTTCCTGCTCAAACACCTCCCATGGCTCCCCATTACCCACGCTATAAAGTCCATGCTTGGGCTCAGGGAGAAGCCGCAATGAGTGTGGGCCCTGAGGTCTGCTGCAGACACCAGACCCCTCCAGCCATCCTCACTCGCTCCCTCTGGTCCCCGCAGGCCCAGGCGCCCCCTGCAGACTCAGTGAGGCTGGAGCAGAGGTGACAGCACAGGTTTCCTCCTGGAACCTACAAGGGGAGGTGTGTAGGGTCTGGGCGGATGGGGGCCAGACAGCAGGGTCACTGTGCGCTGGTGCTCAGCGGCTCCACCCGCAGCCACAGTCCGCCCTCCGCGCGCAGGATGAGCTCGGGCTTCCTGCGCGGCTCCTCCCGGTCGCACAGGACGCGGAAGCGCAGCAGCGTGAGCGCCAGGACCACCTTCATCTCGGCCATGGCGAACGTCTGCCCGATGCAGTTCCTGGGGCGAGAGGGAGCGGGGCTCAGAACGCGCCCGGGACCCCACTTCCCTGTGGGGGTAAAGCAGGGGACTGACCGCGCTGGGAACCCCCCACCCACAGGCCTCCCCGTGTCGGGCACCCGCCGGCCTCACCTGGGCCCCACCGAGAAGGGAATAAATGCCAGAGGCGACCTCTTGTGCGGTGTTTCTGGGTCGAAGCGGAAGGGGTTGTACACCTGGGGGCGAAGACGGGCAGGCTTGCGGGATGGGGTTCTCGGGACACCCAGACAGACACCCCCAGGAAAGGCAGGTGGATACAACGGGAGGGACGCATCTGGTGTCCCGGGTCAGGCTCCCTCCCCATCACCAAGTCCCAGATGGAGGGGGAGGCGCAGCACCTCAGGGTCCGGCCAGACGGATGGGTTGTGATGAACCCCGAAGATGCTGATGATACAGATGTTTCCTGTGCAGGGGAAGAGGGCCGGTCAGAACCACAGAACCAAGTCCCCGCGGAGGGACCACGCCCTCCTCCCCTGCCACTGCCGGCACCTTTGGGGATGACCCGGCCATCAGGGAGCAAGACGTCCTGCGTGCAGCAGCGGGAGATGACGGTGACTGGGGGGTGCAAGCGCAGGCTCTCCTTGATGCACATGGTGAGGAAGGGCAGCTGGGCCAGGTCGTCCCTAAGGACTCACACAGTTATGCACCCACAGCAAAACCAGACCCCCAGTCCTCCTGCCCCCCCGGAGGTCCTCTGTCCACCTCACTCCTGCACCAAAGTAAATTCCAGGTGAACCAAAACTGTAAGCATCGGATAGCCGAAATCACAAAAGTTGCTAAAGAAAATGTAGGTTGGCCAGGCTGGCGTGGCTCAGAGGTTGAGGTTGGACCTATGAACCAGGAGGTCGCGGTTGGATTCGCAGTCAGGACACATGTGGGGGTTGTGGGCTCCATCCCAGTGTAGGGTGTGCAAGAGGCAGCTGGTCAATGATTCTTTCCCATTATTGGTGTTTCTATCTCTCTCTTCCTCTCTCTGAAGTCAATAAAAATATATTTAAAAAAGAAGAAGAAGAAGAAGAAGAAGAAGAAGAAGAAGAAGAAGAAGAAGAAGAAGAAGAAGAAGCCCTAGCTGGCTTAGCTCAGTGGATAGAGCTTCAGCCTGCAGGCTGAAGGGTCCCAGGTTCCATTCCAGCCAAAGGCACACGACTGGGTTGCGGGCTCCATCCCCAGTGAGGGGCGTGCAGGAGGCAGCATATTGATGATTCTCTATCATCATTGACTTCTGTCTCTCTCTTTCCTTCTCCCTTTCCTCTCTGAAATCAATAAAGAAATATATTTTCTCCAAAAAAAAGAATAATAATAAAAAAGAAAATGTAGGCTGGTGTTTTTAGAATCATTTCTGAGCAAAACACAACACTCACACGGTATTCTTAAAAGCACTAGTACATTTGCCTAAAAAGCATTTTTAAATTATATCATTATCTTAGAGTAAAAACACATCTCTTTATGATGGACTTGGGAGGTTATTTGAATAACTAAGATCCAGTCCACACTCTAAGGTTGGATGACCTACTATAAAGTGTCAATTCCATCTAAACAGATCAATATACTTAATGCAATCCGATAAAAATCTACTTGTGGTTTTTTGGGAACTTGGTTGTTATCCAATTTGCTAGAATTAAAGTTCATTAAGAGCTAGGTCAATTTAAAAATAAGAGATCCAAGAAAGAGAATTCAGTTTACCAGATACTAAAATCCATCACAAAAATGCAGTAACAAAAAAACAAAACACCAGTGTGGTATTGTTGCAAGAACAGGAAACGCCCATGAGACAGAATAGACAGCTTAGAGACCGAAAATCCGGAAGTGAAATTTTAGCACCTGGTAAAGGAGGCCTCAAAACTCCCTGGGCTACAGATAGTTTGATAGAAGGTGCTCAGACAACCAATGATGTGGAAATGAAACGAACCAGATCCTCATCCGATCCCCATACAAGGTGATGAGCATGTTAACTAACCTTATTGTACTCATCGTGCAATATACACATAAACCATCACGTTGTACACCTCGAACTTACACAGTATCATATGTCCATTCTATCTCCATAAAGCTGGGAGGAGAAAAAGATGAAGGCTTCTATTTTGTCCGATTTGAATTTCACCAAGCACATAATCTTTTGAAGTTGGGAGAAAAACACTTCTCCACCTCACAGGACTACTGTGCTGGGCAAAGCCTTGAAGTTGAGGATACTGCCTCAAAAATGTATGTCCCCTCTAATATCTCCTTTTCATCCTTCAGCCCTTGGTCTAGAATCTGACCCCAAACCCGCAGGGCCCTGCTCGTCCCCTCCAGTTCGCCCCTGTAGTTGCACAGAGATCATTCTAAGGCCCACGTCTGACCTGTCTCTCCTGCTCAAACATCTCCCATGGCTCCCCATTGCCCTACATTAGCATGGCTCTCCCTTCAATAAAGAGTCTGCTTTTCAGCTGCAAGAACAGCTACCTGATAGCCTCAAGCTATAGGGTCTCTGCAGCATTGACACCAAGGCCACACGTACTTGGGGACCCCTTAGCCAATGACTGAGCAGGTGGCTACTGCTGCCTGACCAATGTGAGACTCTAATGGCAGCACGCCTGCCCCCTTTACCCTTTTATCCAATATTGACTTCCCAAAGAATTGAAGTAAAACCCTTGGACACTCTTAACATCGTTTCCAAAGCTCTCCAAGGGGGCTTCCATCACCAGTGCAGCCTCATCGGGAGTCCCTCTATGTCACAAGGATCCAGCGACCTCAACCTCCCCACCACACCGCCACCCCACATCCACCCTCCCCTCCAGCCGCCAATGTGCCAGGCTCACTCCCGCAGGCTGCTGACCTGCCTTTGCACAAGCTGTCCCCCTGGCCAGGAGCACTGTTCGCTCAATGGGGTGAATTCCTCCTTGTTGTTGCACAACCCAGTTTCACCTCCTTTTCTCCCAGCCCCAGCCTTGCCCAGGTAAGACTCAGATGGGACTAGCCACTGAGTTGGGAAAGGACAGGCAGTGTGGACCTGTTTACTGAATGAAAGCATGGGTGATCTTTACCCCTAAAGATTTCTGGGGAATCCCTGAATAGGCGGTTAGGTGGGGTTTCAAGAAA
>PVJC01009113.1:21953-46829 GCA_004026665.1 Murina feae | reverse complement strand
CCCCCCCCCCCCGCCCAGGACACCTCAGGCAGGTGCACAGGCCGGCACTCAGGGGTCGTCCCTGGCCATCAGGGGCTGCAGGAACAGCCCGGCTGTCCCCAGGATGCACACCAGGATGAAAACCCACAGGAAAATGCGGTCAATCACCATGGCCACATACTTCCAGTCGTCTTGAATCTGAAAAACAAAAACAAAACCCAAAACAATAATCAATAATCGAAAGAGGGGAAAAACAGCCCGCAGGAGAAGGGGGTGTGAATACATTTTCAGTCCTGAGCACATGATAGATACATTGCAGCAGCAGAAGCCGCTGTTGCCACCGAAATGCAGGACCCTTTTCCCCCAGAGCAAGGGAGAGCAGGAGAGAGAGAAACATCAATGATGAGAGAGAATCATTGGTCGGCAGTCGGAGGAAGTGTACCATTCTCGTGTCTCTTTAGGCACTAGAAAAGTCATACAAAACATATGTCCTGTTAAATCTTCTTTAAACGAGAAGTTTCTCCATGTGTGCATAACCTATTTTTTCTTCTTTTTTTAAAAAAATTTTTATTGATTTTTTTTACAGAGAGGAAGGGAAAGGGAGAGTTAGAAACATCGATGATGAGAGAGAATCATGCATCGGCTACCTCCTGCTTGCCCCCTACTGGGGACCAAGCCTGCAACCCAGGTACGTGCCCTTGATTGGAATCGAACCCAGGACCCTTTAGTCCGCAGGCCGACGCTCTATCCACTGAGCCAAGCCAGCCAGGGCTTTTACTTAAAAAAAAAAAAAAAAAAAAAAAATATATATATATATATATATATATATATATATATATATATATATATATAAATTTCAGAGAGAGAGAAACATCAATGATGAGAGAGAATCATGGATGGGCTGCCTCCTGCACGCCCCCTACTGGGGGGTCGAACCTGCAACCTGGGCCTGTGCCCTGACTGGGAATCGAACTATGACCTCCTGGTTCATAGGTGGATGCTCAACCACTGAGCCACACCGGCCAGGCTGTAACCTATTTCTTCTAAGTTGAGTTCCAGGTTATAGTTTGTAAAGCCAGTTATTTGACTTCCGCCTCCTTGGAGCATTCCGGGCCTCTAGAATAGCAAATAGAATCCAGCAGCATCTACCTTTGGCTCACGCTAACCGTACCCTAACCCTAACCGTACCCTAACCCTAACCCTAACCGTACCCTAACCCTAACCCTAACCGTAACCGTACCCTAACCCTAACTGTACCCTAACCCTAACCATACCCTAACCCTAATCCTAACCCAGTTCGTGCCCAGTTTTAGATGTAATTTCCTTTTAACATCCATATCAGGGCAAGTCCCTCATCACTCTTTCTCTCTCGCCTGCCACGCCCACCGCCCCCAGCAATACCCAAATAACCAAACACCATCTTCAGTTCTAAGTCCAGAGTATCATGGCATTCTGTATGGTCAACAGAACAGGCTGGCAATCTGAAATAACTGCCTGATCATCAAGTAAAAATATGGAAGACAGAGCAAGACTCATTGTTGACGATGCGGCTTCCATGGAGGCTGGAACGAGGAAGGGGGGTGGTTAGTCTGTTCATTAAGCTCCCAGACGGCTCAGAACGCAAGGAAACCATAATTGAATTGGAAGAAGAGAGAATCCATGAATCAAACCATTTGGAAGAAATGATCGCCTAACACAGAGGCAGCATGGACTTGGTAATCTCATTAAGGGGCCGAGATGGGGCGGGAGGCAGGATTTATTTCGCCTCAATGAGCCGCAACGAACAGTGTCCTGCTGGTGACACTGAGGAGGCCTGGGTGAGGCCGGAATTGTGCTGCATTTGCCACAAGGTGCTTCCTTGGAGGTCGGAAGAGTTAGGTGTGTATGCGCTTCCAGCACCAAATGGGCCCTGTGGCTCTCTCCCGCTCTGCTGGCTGAGCCCTCTCAGGCCTGGAAGACGGGGTGGGAGGCAGAGGCTGGGTAAGTTGCGTGACCTTTCTTTTATCTTTAAAGATATGTTTTCATTGATTTTTAGAGAGAGGGGAGGCAGAGGGCGAGAGATACAACTATCGACGAGAGAGGAACATCATCAATCGGCTGCCTCCTGCATGCGCCCTCCTGGGATGCGGGCCTGAAACCTGGACATGTGCCCTGACGAGGAATTGAACCTCGACCTCCTGGTTTACAGGTTGATGCTCAATCATTGAGCCACACCAGCCAGGCCAAAGTCTAATTTCTTTTCTTTTCCTTTTTAAAAAAATATATATTTTATTTATTGATTTTTTACAGAGAGGAAGGGAGAGGCATAGAGAGTTAGAAACATGGATGAGACAGAAACACCAATCAGCCGCCTCCTGCACACCCGCTACTGGGGATGTGCCTGCAACCAAGGTCCATGCCCTTGACTGGAATTGAACCTGGGACCTTTCAGTCTGCAGGCTGACACTCTATCCACTGATCCAAACCAGCTAGGGCCTAATTTCTTTTCTTTTAATACTAGAGGCCTGGTGCACAGATTCATGCACTGGTGGAGTCTCTCAGCCTGGCCTTGTGCCCTCTCGCAGTCTGGGACCCCTCGGGGGATGTAGCAGTGCACAAAGCTGCAGGTGGCTGGGGAGGAGCCCAAGCTGGGGCTGGGAGCTGTTCCCACTCATCCCAGCCCTGTGGCGCCTGCTGCCGTGGAGGCAGTAGAGACTCATGCTGCCACAGCTGCACTCACCAGCCTTAAGCCCAGCTTCTGGCTGAGTGGCACTCCTGCTATGGGAACACTCTGACCACCAGGGGGCAGCTCCTGCATTGAGAATCTGGCCCTGGTGGTCGGGGTGTGTCATAGCTACCAGCTGACTGATGGTTTGGTTGTTCAGTCATTGGGTCACTTAGGCTTTTATGTATATAGATATGTTTTTACTGATTTCAGAAAAGGGAGAAGGAGTGAGAGGTAGAAACATCCATGATGAGAGAGAATCATGGAACGGCTGCCTCCTGCACACCCCACACTGGGTATCAGCCCGCAACCCGGGCCTGTGCCCTTGACTAGGAATCGAACCCTGACCTCCTGGTTCCTAGGTTGATGCTCAACCACTGAGCCACCCGGCCGGGCCAGAGTCTAATTTCTTAACCCAGCCCCATGCCTTGCCCCACGGGAAACCAATATATGTCTGTTGAGTGGGTGACCAACCGCCGTAATAACACGACATTCTAACACGCCCTTACCTCTTTGGCTTCATTCTGCGCCTTCATGTTCTCCGCGATGTACCGGACGCTCTGGATGGCCTCCTTGATTTCTGGCGACAGGGCCGACAGCGAGAGCACGGCATCCACGGAATCGGTGCTGGAGCTCCGCGTGAGGTTGGCGGTGAAGTTGGAGACCTTCACCGATCGGTGGCGGTGGTGGTGGTGGTGGTGGTGGCGGCGGGCGCCGCACAGCCCCTCCTGGCAGGAGCCGCCCTCCTTGCAGTCCTTGGGCCTCGCGGGGCAGAAGCAGTTCAGGTCGGCGAGCTCCGCTCTGTCGGCGGGCCTCGGCCCCTCAACACCCGCCGGCCTGGCCATGAACATGACCCGGGGCAGCGCGTGCAGGAACACGGCCTTCACCCAGGCGGGCATGGTGTGTGTGGCGGGCGTGCGGTAGTGCACGTTGAGCACGAAGACCGTGATGACGATGGACAGGGTGACGAAGATCATGGTGAAGAGCAGGTACTCGCCGATGAGCGGGATGACCAGCGAGGTGGACGGGATGGTCTCGGTGATGACGAGCAGGAAGACGGTGAGGGAGAGCAGCACGGAGATGCAGAGCGTCACCTTCTCGCCGCAGTCGGACGGCAGGTAGAAGACCAGGACGGTGAGGAAGGAGATGAGCAGGCAAGGGATGATGAGGTTGATGGTGTAGAAGAGCGGGAGGCGCCGGATGTAGAGCGAGTAGGTGATGTCGGTGTAGATCTCCTCGCAGCAGTTGTACTTGATGTCGTGCTTATACCCCGGGGCGTGGACGATGGCCCACTCGCCACTCTCCCAGTAGTCCCGGAGGTTCATGGACGAGCCCACGAGGACCAGGTCGATCTTGGCCTTGTCGTAGGACCAGGACCCGAACTTCATGGTGCAGTTCTGGTAGTCGAAGGGGAAGTAGGTCACGTCGATCTTGCAGGAGCTCTTGAAGATGGCCGGGGGGATCCACATCACCTCGCCCGTGTACTTGAGCAGGGCCTTGGTCTTGTCGTCCACCTGGAAGTCCCCCACGGCACTGTGGAGACAAGGGGCGGGGCCCGGTCATGGCACACGCATGTCCGCGCGTCGGCCAGTGGGCGGGAAGGTCCCCACGGCTGCGGAGCGTGAGCTCAGGGTGCCGGGATGTCCACCCCGTACCGAGGGGGACGCTGGAGCCCCCTGCCCCAGCCACACACACCAGCGGACACCCTCATCACACCTGGAGGAGGTTGCTGGCTCATCCCACCGCACACAACGCCTGTTGCATCGAGACACCCCAAGAGCCAGCAAGCTCTCTCTTTAAGCAGAGAAACAGGATGAAAGTCGTCGGCCCAGAGGCAGTTTCCTAAGTGGATGCTCAACCCCTGAGCTGCACCAGCTGGGTGTGTCAGTAAATTCCTGTTGGAACATGCAGCCTCCCCCTCGTCTATGGCCTACGGCTACTTATTTGTTGGTGAATCCTCACCAGAGGATATTTTCCCATTGATTTTTAGGGAGAGTAGAAGGGAGGGGGAGAGACACAGAGAGAAACATTGATGTGAGAGAGACATCGATTGGCTGCCTCCCCCACACACTCCTGATCACGGCCTGGGATGGAGCCTGCAAGCAAGGTCCAGGGGCCAATGCTCTGTCCACTGAGCAAAACCAGCTAGGGCTGTGGATGGCTACTTTTAAAAAATACATACGTTTGTATTGATTTCAGAGAGGAAGGGAGAGAGAGGGAGAGAAACATCAATGATGAGAGGACATCATCGATTGGCTGCCTCCTGCACTCCCCCTACTGGGGATCGAGCCCACAACCCGGGCCTGTGCCCTGACTGGGAATCGAACTGTGACCTCCTGGTTCATGGGTCAACCCACACTCAACCACGGAGCCGCGCCTGCCAGCTGACCCCCTTGTTTCACTGAAGCGGAAACTGAACCAGCTGCTCGGGGCCCCGTGCAGAGCTGGTGGCAGAGCCGTGACCACCGGGGACTCGGGTCCCAGGTAGGGAGGCGCCAAACCCCGTGGGCTCCAAGGCCAGGTGTTGGAGAGAAGACCATCTGGGTGGCTGACGCTCGGCTCCGCTGTTTTCCAGGGATCCTGGTTACCAGAGGCCTGTGTGCTGACCAGCAGGGCCAGCAGCCTGTCTGCCACCAGGGGGCACTGGGTAAGCATCGCTGACTGAATGAATGACCAGGAAATAAAGGATGATCTCCGGGTCACAGGGGTACCAGGAGACGGCTGACAGTGAGGAGGGGGGTGGGGGTGGGGGTGCGGGAAGCCTCTGAGCCAGTGTGCTGCTGAGCAGGGGGGTCAGTTAGAAAAAGGAAGGGCAGACTGGCTGCAGATGCGCAGCTGAGCTGTGGCTTTCACTGGAGCTGAGGGCTCCGATTGGGAGAGTGTGCAGAGGGGTAGGAGAGAGCGTGGTGGCATTCGTGCTCTTTTAATCCTCACCAGATGGTATGTTTTCCACTGATTTTTAAAAAGTACACGTTTATTATTGATTTCAGAGAGGAAGAGGGAGAGAGAGAGAGAGAGAAAGCGAGAGAGAGAGAGAAAGAGAGAGAAAGAGAGAGAGAAAGAGAGAGAGAGAGAGAGAGAGAGAGAGAGAGAGAGAGAGAGAGAGAGAAAGAGAGAGAGAGAGAGAAATATCCATGATGAGAGAGAATCATGGATCAGCTGCCTCCTGCATGCCCCACACTGGGGATGGAGCCCACAACCTGGGCATGTGTATGCCCTGACCGGAATTTAACTGTGACCTCCTGGTTCCTAGGTCGACGCTCAACCACTAGCCATGCCAGCTGGGCTCTATTGATTTTTTTTTAGACAGAATGGAAGGGAGGGAGGGGGGAGAGAGAGAGAGAGAAAAAGAGAAAGAGCAAGAGATGGACATGAGAGAAATACATCAATTGTTGCCTCCTTCTGGAGCCCCAACTGGGGCTGGGGCTGGGGATGGAACCTGCAACCAAGGTACATCCCTTGACCAGGAGTCGAACCCAGGGCTCTCTGGTCCAAGGTCCGGAGCTCTAACCACTGAGCACACCAGCCAGGGCAGCATCCGTGTTTTAATCCCTCCAGGTTCCCTCAGAAATGCAGGGCAGCCCTAACCAGTTCGGCTCAGTGGATAGAGCGTCGGCCTGTGAACTGAATGGTCCCAGGTTCGATTCTGGTCAAGGACATGTACCTTGGTTGCGGGCACATCCCCAGGGGGAAGTGTGCAGGAGGCAGCTGATCGATGTTTCTCTCTCATTGATGTTTCTAACTCTCTATCCCTCTCCCATCCTCTCTGTAAAAAATCAATAAAATATATTTAAAAAAAAATTCAGGGCAACTGGAATAGCAACAGGCAAAACTTCCTGGCCACATTGTCCACAAAGGTGACATGGAACCCCCTGAACCTCAGAATATGAGTGTGTGGGGTTGAACCCCCACCACCATCAGGGCCTGCGTGGCAACACGTGGGGTTAGCTGCGGGTGGAGGTCACAGGGGGCAGAGAAAGGGGGGTTCTCCTGTCCTTGGAACCCCAGGTGGAAATCACCAAGAAGTTTCTGACCTTCAAAAAGTGGACCCTATTCTGCAATGAATTTTCAGCACAGGAAACAGAGAGGGCAGTTTGTGGGAGGGAACAAAGGAAGGAGGGCCTGGTGGGGGGCGGCTCCGTGGTCGAGCATCAACCTAGGAACCAGGAGGTCAGGGTTCAATTCCTGGTCAAGGGCACAGGCCCGGGTTGTGGGCTCCATCCCCAGTAGGGCGTGTGCAGGAGGCAGCCGATCCATGATTCTCTCTCGTCATTGATGTTTCTCTCTTTCTCCCTTCCTCTCTGAAACAGATGTTTTGTAAAAAGACATATATTTTTAAAAGGTATATTAAAAAAAAAATCTATATATGTAAAAGGCTAATATGCAAAGTGTCCCCTCGGGAGACCAGGAGTTTGATCACTTGCTATAACGTGCACTGACCACTAGGAGGCAGTGTGGAATGACAGAAGGCCCCAGCTGGCAGCTGAAAGACCCCACTTGGCCCTTCCTAACTGTGCATGAATTTCGTGCACCGGGCCTCTAGTGTGAGGTGTATCTTTAAAAAAAAGGAAAAATATCTCTTGGTTACCCAAGTGAAAAGAACAACCCCCCCCCCATACGTAAGCTGACGACATACCCCAGCTTGTCTAGGGCAGTCCTGGTTACCGCTTGGTCCTGGGACACCTTCGAATAGTGTCCACTTTCCCTCCCCAGAGTTGCCCGGTGTTACAAGAACAAGAGAACCGGCACCAGGTTTTGATATCTGCACTTCGCACCAGGACCTGAGTCGGTGCTTTAAAGGCTTTCACGGACGGAAAAAGAGGGACCAAGGATGCTGTGTCAGGTGAGTGACCGCAAAGCGTTACCTAAAAAGGCCGCCATGAGTTACGAATGTGTGAGAGAGAACTCAGGGCACGTTCTGTGCACCCCCGAGGATTGCGTCAGAGAGTGAATTTCAGAAAGTAAAGGTGATCGAGAAACGTTGGCATAAATGCTGCCCTGACCGGTGTGGCTCAGTGGATAGAGCGTCAGCCTGTGGACTGAAGGGTCCTGGGTTCGATTCTGGTCAAGGGCATGTACCTTGGTTGTGGGCACATCCCCAGTGGGGGGTACGCAGGAGGCAGCTGGTCAATGTTTCTCTCTCATCGATGTTTCTAACTCTCTATCCCTCTCCCTTCCTCTCTGTAAAAATCAATAAAAAATTATATTTAAAAAGTTTTAATTTCAGAGAAGAAGATGGGGGGGAGAGAGAGAGAAACATCGATGATGAGAGAGAATCATGGACCGGCTGCCTCCTGCACGCCCCCCACTGGGGATCGAGCCTGCAACCCAGGCCTGTGCCCTGACTGGGAATCGAACCCTGACCTCCAAGTTCATAGGTCAATGCTCAACCACTGAGCAACGCCACATCGACCAGGCAGAATCATCCAATTTTGAATGTTGTTTTTTTTTTCTTGAGAAAACGGGAAATAAAACACAGGCCATCTCTTGGAGTGGTTAAAGATCCCCCTCCTTTTAGCCAATGACCGGAAAGTGGGATGCAGCCAAAAACATAGCTTCCCCAGCTCTATCTTAACAGTAAAATATATCTGTTTGTACGAATATGACATAAAATCCTAAACACAGCCCTAGCCCTAGGCTTGGCTCAGAGGAAAGAGCGTCGGCCTGCGGACTGAAGGGTCCCAGGTTCGATTCCGGCCAAGGGCACAGGCCTAAGTTGCGGGCACACCCCCAGTAGAGGGCATGCAGAAGGCAGCCGATCAATGATTCTCTCTCATCATGGATGTTTCTCTCCCTCTCTCCTCCCTTCCTCTCTGAAATCAATAAAAAAAGACATTTAAAAAACAAAACAAAACAAAAAAACCTAAACACAAAAAGCTTTTTTATTTTTTAATCATTAAAATCAGATTGGACCATGACTATATGAAAAGTGCTTAACAGTTAAAACACTATGACTCGAGATGAGGCATCGGGGGAAAAGTGCTATTTCCCAACACCCAGGAACGGACGGACCAGCATGTGCTGTCAGGTGTCAGTTAGCACGTGTGTCTGCCTAGTCATGGAGCGAACGTGTGGGAAGCGTCTGCTTTTCAGGAAAGACGTGTCACGATTGGCAGGTGCAGAAAGGCAGAGGCGGGCTCTGGCTGGTGTGCTCCAGTGGGTAGAGCACCGGTCTGTGGACTGAAGGATCCCAGGTTCAATTCAACTCAAGGGCACATGCCTGGATTGTGGGCTTGATCCCCATTGGGGGGCATGCAGGAGGCACCCCATCCATGATTCCATCTCATCAGGGATGTTTCTATCCTTCTCCCTCTTCCCTCCTCTCTGACATCTGCAGTTCCCTTCCCGCCCTCGCTCTAATCTGCAGTTGCGGGTTTGGATATTACGGCCCAGGCCTGTCTGCCCTGGTGCATATCCGTCCCCTGGAGGCGGGGGCATACCGCACTGGGCACCACTGTCTCTAGCAGCTGGTGTGCAGCAAGCGCTCATCAAATGCCTGTGGATGGAGCCCCGTGGGGAGAGGGAAAAGGCCGGGGCAGGCCGGCACCCCTTACTTGTTATAGAGCACAATGTCCGGCTTCCAGATCTTCTGGGCCGGGACGCGCAGGAACTCCGCCCCGTCGTAGTCCGAGGGGTCCCACTGCAGCTTGTAGTCGTTCCAGATCTGAGGGGGCAGCAGCAAGGGGACCCACGTGGTTTACTTCTCTCAAGCCACCCGCCCTGGCGACTCCCCACCTCTGCCCTGTGTCACGGAGCTGCCTCCACGCTGCAGATCACACGGACCCAATGCCGCGTGTGGGTGACAGTGGGGAGGGCCCTGGGCTGTGGGCGGGGGCCACCCCCTTGTCAATCATGTAAGGACCTCCAGTGCTTACTCTCACCAGGTCTGTTCCGTATGTGCTGGTTTTTAAAAAAATATATTTGTGCCCTAACCGGTGTGGCTCAATGGTTAGATCCTCGGCCTGAGGACTGAAGGGTTCCGGGTTCGATTCCCGTCAAGGGCATGTACCTTGGTTGGGGGCACATCCCCAGTGGGGGGTGTGCAGGAGGCAGCTGATCAATGTTTCTCTCTCATCGATGTTTCTAACTTTCTATCCCTCTCCCTCTCTGTAAAAAATCAATAAAATATATATATTTTTTAAAAGAATATTTAAAAATATACATATATACATGTATGTATATATTTGTACTGACTTCAGAGAGGAAGGGAGAGGGAGAGGGAGAGAGAAACATTAATGAGAGAGGATCATGGATCGGCTGCCTCCTGCACGCCCCACCCTGGGGATGGAGCCCAGAACCCGGGCCTGTGCCCTGCCCGGGAATCGAACTGTGACCTTCCGGTTCATAGGTTAAGGCTCAAACACTCAGTAACACCGGCCGGGCTGAGCTGGTGATCTGACGTCCTTCCCCACCAAGTCCCCCAAACAGGGTGCCCATCACACACAGAACCCAGGCTGAGCGGGGCTGGTCTCTGAGGGGTTTTGGGAGAGGACCCCCGACCCCCTCGGCGCCTAAGAAGTGTTGGGTGCAGAGGCTGGGAGGACTGGTCCTGAGCGCCTGAGGGGAGAGCATGTGCCATGGGGCACCACTTGGGCACTCTGCCCTCGGGGCTTTCCGGGCTCCTGGAAGGTCAGGGTCAGGCCAGAGCGTTATTTGTCCAGGTCTCGGCCAGGCCTCCCTGGGGAGGGCAGGTGGGAGACGAGGTCTTTGTCCTCCATCTGAGCAGGGACCCTCCTCCCTCCCCCCTGCACCTCCCCCCACTTCAGCCAACAACGACCGCTGCATCTGATTCCGACTTGAGGAGTATTTGGCAAGAGCAAGGGAAGGAGGTGGTCCACCCTAGAGGGGGGGGCCAGGCCTGCGGACCCAGATCTGTCCCTTCTGGGCTTGTGGGACCAGGCCCTGCAGTGCTTCCGGGGGAACCTTGGGCCCCAGGCCCGGGACTCAATGGGCCCCAGGCCAGGCCTACAGAAAGGCAGCAGCAGAGCAGTCAGCACCCACCAGGGGGCAGCAGGGCGCAGGGCCTGGCCACTTACTTGCTTGAGCCACAGGTTAGTCTCCATGATCTGGTTGACTTCATCCTGGAAAGGTAGATGAGGGGGGATGCGTGCAGGGCCACAGCCCACAGCCCGGCCCTGGGCAAGCCTCCCCCACGGGCCCCCGGCCCCCGGCCACGGCCACGGCCTCCCCGGCACTCACCACCTTCACCAGCTGGGACATGGACACCTCAAACTGGATGATGACGGCGTCAGACACATTGGCCACGGGCCGGATGATCTCGTTGTAGTCCTGGAACAGCCGCTCGAACAGGCGGTGCTCGGCCTCCGAGCCGTGGGCCCCTGAGGGAAGGAACCCGTTAGACCCATGTCCCCTCGCCAGGGACAGCCTCCTCTGCACCCTAGGGGGACTCTGGCAAGCCTGGGTTCTGGGTGTGGATAGATCCGGTGCAAGTGCTGACAAACTCCCTGTGAGCTGTGTGACCTTAGGCAAGTGGCTCCACCTCTCTGAACCGTGAAAACAAAGACTGTAAATGTGTCCGAGTCAAGTAGGGTTGTTACAGGGAGGGGCTCAGCTCGGGGCCAGTATATGGTCAGAGCTCAGGTGCTCTCCTCCTCCTCACTGTTGCCACGGGGCAGGTGCATGGTCCACAGGTACAGCCGCTGGCTGCTTCCGGGATGGACATGACCCAGGGCCACCCCTGGCCAGGTGTGCCACCTCCCAGCCTCTCAGGGGGAGACTGCAGCCCAGGCCTGGGGCTCCCCTCCATCCCACACGGGACCCTGTCAGGGTCAGGCTGCCAACCCTCTTAGGGTAGAAGGTGGGCGCCTACATGGCTCCGTGGGTCTTAGACTGTGAGCCAGGGTTCCTGCAGGTGCTGCCTTCACACCCTGACCGGAGATCCTAAACTCTCCGAAACCCTCAGGGACCCCTTCACATCCCAGGATATTTCCCATTGGTTTTTAGAGAGAGGGGAAAGGGGGGAGAGGGAGGAGAGAGAGAGAGAGAGAGAGAGAGAGAGAGAGAGAGAGAGAGATGGATGGGTTGCCTCCCGCATGCACCCAGAATGGGGGCACTGGATCAAGCCTGCAACTGAGGCACGTGCCCTTGACCGCAACTGATGGGACCCTTTGCTCCACGGCCTGGTGCTCTGTTCACTGAACCAAACCGGCCTCTTGAGTCAGCTGTCTGCCGCTTCCCACCTGGAATTCGGGGAGGGGATGCGGGGAACCCGTGGTGAAGCCCCAGTTTCTCCAGGTCTTAAATGTGATCGTGCCTGCTCCCTCCCTCGCCCCCATGAAGGAGGGGCTCAGGAGCTGGGGGGGCGGTACAAGGCGCTCTGAGCGGTGGAGCCTCAGCCTCGAGGTCTGAGCTCGCGGCCACATCTCGTGCCCCTCCCCCGCGACCCCGCCAAACCCTCGCCCCTTCCTACCCCGGCCCTCCCAGGCCAGAGGCTTCCGGCGACGGGTCGGGGCCGTTTCTCCGCGACCGGGGGGAACGGAGAGAAGGCAGGAGGGGAGGCTGGCGCGCAAGCTTTCCCCCCATCACCACCCCCCTAACCCGGCCCGAACCGACTGCCCGCTTCCCCAGGGAGCCCTCCAGCCGGTACCTCTCCAGCCTCAGTTTCTCCACGTTTATGTGCATTGACGCGGACAGTAGAGCCGACGCCACGACCGAGCCCGTGGGGAAGGCGCATCCCCACCCCGCCCGCCGCCGGCCGCGGGAGTGCGCGCCGGCCCGACCCCCTCCTCGCCCCGCTGCCCGGCTCGGACCCCGAGGCGCTTCTCGGGGCGCCCGTCCCGCGGTCTCCCCCGCGCTGACCTGGGAGCAGCAGCAGCAGCAGCAGCAGCGGGTGCGCCCCGCGCGAGGGTGCGCCCATGGCCGTTCGTCCGGCTGCCCGGAGGCCCCGAGCGAGCGAGCGGGAGCGGGTTCAGGGCGGGAGGAGGCAGCGGAGGCCCGTGGGGCTCCCCGCGCGCCGGCCGCTCGGAGACAAAGGGGGGGACGCAGGGCGCGGGTGGTGCGGAGTGGGGTCGGGCGCTCCCGGGAGGCGCGGGGTCTGGTGCGGGACGCGGCCGCGCCGGCCAATCAGAGCGCGGACCCGACGGCCCCGCCCCGCCCCGCCCGTGGGGAGCTGGGCCGCGGGTGAGGGGGCCGCCCCACGTGGGGTCCCGCGAGTCCCCGAGTCGGGTGGCTGCCACCCCCCCTGCCAGGGCCTCCCACGCATCTCGGAAGGAGGTCGCGGGGTCTTGACGCGGTGAAGTCAGTGTTAGACATTGGAGGTGTGAGCCCGCCGCTTGGTTTCGGGGATCCGTGCGCGGGGGGGAGGGACGGGGAAGGGGGGGTCGGAGGCAGCTGAGGTCGGCTTGGTCAGGAGTGTCTGGAGGTTTGCTGTGCGGCTGGGAATGTGTGAAATGCCTGCTCCTAGGAAGGGAGACGAGAGAAGGAACAATACGCCGCCGGTGCTGCCCCATTGGTTGCGCCCGGATCGATGAACAAGGTTCCATTCTCCTGGGTCGGGGCACCGCCTGGGTTGCTTTGCTGGCTCCATCCCCAGTAGGGGGCGTGCAGGAGGCAGCCGATCAATGTGTCTCTCTCTCTTCCTTTCTCTCCTCCCTTCTCTGAAATCAACAAAAATATATTTTAAAAATAATAATTAAATGAGCAAAACAGTCATATACTCCACCAAAGAGGATATTCAGAAGGCCAAAAAAACACATGAAAAAGATGTTCCACATCAGTAGCCATTAGAGAAAAGCAAACAGAAACCAGGCTGACATTTGCCTTCGCAGGCACTAGGATGGCTAAAGTAGAAAGCACAGCCAGTCCCAAGTGCCGACAAGGACTCAGAGCAACAGAGCTTCTCCTACTTGGCTGGTGGGATTGCGAGAGGGCACAGCCCCTCCTGAGAGCAGGTTGACAGTCTCACATCAGTGACACGAACACTCTGGGTAGAACCTCCCTCCAGAGTCTTCATCTGAAAACTGCTGTTCACGGAGCAGCTCTGTGCATCATTGCCAGACTGGTCACAGCCTAAACGTGCTCAACACCCATGTGACCAAGGAACAAAGTGTTGGTGGCCTCAGCGACTTGGATGAGTCTCAAAGGCATCATGAGCCTAATACGCTAAGTGTCTGATTGTGTTTGTCTGTTCAACCAATCAAAGCGCAATATGCTAATGATATGCTAAGGCCATTCAACCGCTCGCTCTGACATGCACTGACCACCAGGGGGCAGACACTCCACCCGGTAGATTATCTTGCTGCTGGGGTTAGGCTAATTGGCACTGAGTGAGACGGCCCCAACATGCCCTGGAGCCCTCTCGCCATCCCTCCCCGGCCCTGATTGTGCACCAATGGGGGTCCCTCAGCCTGGCCTGTGCCCTCTTGCAATCCCGGACCCTTCGGGGGATGTCAGAGAGCTGGTTTCAGCCCGATCCCGCAGGTCAGGCTGAGGGGCTCTACTCATACATGAATTCGTGCACCAGGCCTCTAGTTTTTATAATGGATCTCATATATTCTGATTACACAAACCTAGACACGTGTTAAACATGTACTTTCCTGGCCAACAGGAGATTTTTTTTGAGTGTGTCTAAAACTGTCATTTTCATGTTTTAATTTAGAGAGGACGAGAGAGGGAGGCAGAAACATCAATGATGAGAATCATGGATCGGCTGCCTCCTGCATGCCCCACACTGGGGATGGAGCCTGTAACACAGGCATGTGCCCTGACTGGGAATCTAACGGCGACCACTGAGCCACACCAGCTGGGCTAGAACTTACATTAAAAAAATAGAATTTAAAAGAAGTTATCTTTCCTTCTGCAAATATTTTGAGCGCCTACTGTGCATCAGGTACTGGGCAAAAGCTAGTATGTGGCAGGCGACAGCCTCTGTGAGGAGACAGCTGAACCCGGTGACGATATAGCACAGAGGACCTGGGCTGTGGAGGGCGAAGAAAGGGCCATTGCTTTCATGTGGGGAACCCGGGGTGGCCTGAAGGAGGAACAGGGAGCCTTTCCTTCATTCATTCAACACGCGTTTATTGTGCTGAGCTCTGTTCTGGGCCCTGGGGACACCGTTGCAAACACAAGGGCCAGGGCTCTGCTGTCACGGAGCAGCCTCTCTAGTGGGCAAACGTGGGCCATACACACACCCGCAGGCAAGACCTCAGGAGCTGAGGGGCACTCGAGGAAAGTGGCAGGTACCGTGGCCCCAGGGGAGAAGGCTCCTGAGTGGGGGACCAGGCAGACCTCTCAGGGAAGATGCAGCCGGGGCAGAGCCTGGGAGGCCCTGGGGTGGGAGGGTTGGGTGGAAGGTCCTATAAATGCACAGGCTCCGAGCTGGGGAGGTCCTGAAATGTGTGAGGGACAGAGAGGGCCCGTAGGCCTGTGGGGGGACCAAGAGGGAGACTGGGGCAGGGAGGATGCGAGGTAAGGTGACTGGCACATAGTAGGTGCTGCTATGGTGCCCGTCCTTGTCCTGATGCAGGGAAGACTGGCCAGAACTAAGCCTCCCAAAACCCCTTCAGCTGGGCTTTCCCGGGTCCCAGCTCGCTGTGGCTGTTTGAAGGGGTTGGCGGGTGATGGTGTCACATTCCTTTCGGTCCCCAGGGGCTGTGACTGGGCCGCTCTCATCATCTCACCCCACAAACCAGGGTGGAACAGGGGGTGGGTGGGTGGGGCTGGGTCATGCAGGGCCGCCTAGGGCCCCCCCGAGGGCGTGTGGTTCTGGAAGAGGGGGGGCAGGAACAGCCCCACAGTGCCCAGCACGCACACAACCACGAACACCCATAGGAACAGCCGGTCGACGACCATGGCCACGTACTTCCAGTCCTCCACGACCTGCGGGCAGACAGAGGCGGGTCACACGGGCGGGCGCTGGCGTCCCCCCCTTCATCTCCTGCCCCCCACGCTGGGCCCTCCCTATCCCGTCAGGACCCCACAGGCCACTTAGGACTTGGGGTGGCACGTTCTGAGCACGAGGCTGGGCACACCTGGGCCCTCGCAGGCAGGCTGTCCGCCCCACCTGCCCCATGGCATTGCCGTCACCTGTAGATTAGGAATGGAGTGGGAAACCAAACCTCCGCGTCAATAGGGGGACAAGGCCTTCTCTATGGTCACCCCAAGCCTCCCGAGCTGGCGCCACCCACAGCTAGATTTGGGGTCTACCCCTTGCTGAACGGGGTGCGCACGGAGGAATGCTGGACACTTGGAAATCCTGGTGTTTAATTTGCTTGGTTAGGGTAACAGCAGCGTCTGTGAGTTCCTGTAACCAAGACCCAGCCTCCTCTACTGCATCATCTGGGCGCTCTCTCTCTCTCTCTCTCTCTCTCTCTCTCTCTCTCTCTCTCTCTCTCTCTCTCTCTCTCAGAGCCAGGTGTGGAGTCGGCAGGCACCTGGCGGGCCCCCATAAACGTGCCTGCCTCCTTTGCCAGGGGGTGCGCGTGGAGATGCCCTCGGAGAACCCCAGCCTCCTGGCCTCCCTCCCGCATGCCTGTGCTCACACCCTGGCCCCTCCGAGTCCCTCTGCGTCCTTTTCCCCAAGGGGGAGGGGGAGCGAGGCCCCAGCTGGACGTCCAGGCAGCGGTGGGCCAGCTGGCGTCAGTGACCCCGTTTGTCAGGGCCCCGTCCACGTCCACGTCCACGGCAGTGCGTGTTCACCCTGGCTGATCCCATGGCAGCCAGCCGCACCCCCCAGCACCCCCACCCCCCCCAGCAGGCACCCTGCAGCTCTCCCTGCGCGCCCTCCTGGCTCTCTGGGGCTGCTTTTGGGCAGCCCTAATCTCAGACGGCTTTTCTGTGGTGTGTGTGCGCGCCTTCTCTTCAAAAAATAAAAAACGTTGCGCTATTTATAGTGACCTGTTAATCACAAGGAGGGCGAGAGCTGAGGATTGCAAACAGCCCGCTGCTTAGCGGCCAAAGGGGTGACGGATGGACATGGACGTGGGATAGGGGACCGACCAAACCCATCGCGTGCTCAGCGCAGGGCAAGCACGTCGAGGGACGTCGAAGGCTCTGCTCTGGTCCGGCTGTGTGACCCTGAGCCAGTCGCCAGCCCTCTCTGGGCCCAGCCTTCCCATTTGAAAAGGAGGCTTTGAGGCTACGCCATGTCACGGGCTCCTGTACTCCAGGGCCCGGCAGAGACCCTACCACGCGTGTGGCTGGAGCCCGGTGAGCACGGGTGGGTATAACAGCAGGCTTCTTCCCTAGAGAAACTCTCAGTGAGTGGGCTTAGGGACAGCAGGAGGCCTGCGAGTGCCAAGCGGGCAGGGAGCCCGTTAGCAGAGAGCTTAGGATGGGCCAGCTTGGGCAGGGCGACGGGAGACAGGTTCTCGGCCTGCATGGGCCCAGGGACCACCGGGATCCAGCTAGACACGTGGCTCCCTGCCCGGCCAGTCGAGCCAGTTCAATTCCCGGTCAGGGCACAGGCCCGGGTATGTGGGCTGGATCCCCAGTAGGGGGCGTGCAGGAGGTAGCCTATCCATGTTCTCTCTCATCCATGTGTCTATCTTTCCCTCCCACTCTCTTTAAAACCAATAAAAATATATTTTGTAAAAATAAAAAATAAAAAGCCTTAGCAGCTTGCTCAATGGTTAGAGCGCCGGCCTCTAGACCAAGGGCTGGCGGGTTTGAGTCCCGGTCAAGGGCACGTACCTCAGTTGCAGGTTCCCCAGCCCCGGCGGGAGCATGTGCAGGAGCCAGACAATCAATGTGTTGTCTTTCCATCAATCTCTCTCTCCCCTTCCCTTCCACTCTCTCTAAAAAAGTAACCAATGGAAGCCCTGGCTAGTGTGGCTCAGTGGACAGAGCATCGGTCTGCAGACTGAAGGTTCCCAGTTCGGTTCCCAGTCAGGGCACATGCCTGGGCTGCAGGCTTCATCCCCAGTAGGGGGCGTGCAGGAGGCAGCCGATCCATGACTCTCATGGATGTTTCTCTCTCTCTCTCTCTCTCTCTCTCTCCCTCTCTCTCTCTCTCCCCCTCTCCCTTCCTCTCTAAAATCAATAAAAAAATATATTAAAAAATAATCAATGGAAAAATGTCCTCAGTTGAGGATTTAAAAAGAAGAAAAAGAAAGCACAAAATCATATTTTAAAAAGCAAGGCCTAGCCCTGGCCAGTATGGCTCAGGGGATAGAGCGCCGGCCTGCAGATTGAAGGGTCCCGGGTTCGATTCCGGTCAAGGTCACGTTCCTGGGTTGCAGGCTCCATCCCCAGTAGGGGGCGTGCAGGAGGCAGCCGATCCATGATTCTCTCTCATCATGGATGTTTCTCTCTTCCTCTCTCCTTTCCCTTCAATAAAAATATAAAAAGTAAAAATAAAATAAAAAGCGAGGCCTGGTAGTCGTGTGGAGCGGTGTTTCTCAGACCTGGCGAAGTGCAGGCTCTGAGCCAGCGGGTCTGAGGGGCCCAGGCGGCCGGGAGGGAACCCACAAGGCAGGGGAGAGCTCGTTCCCACCTTCCATCTGTGATCCATCCTCCCCTTTCCTCTCCTCAGTGTCATCCTGGAGCGCTCCCCGCCTGCTGGTCCCCTGGGAGCTGACACATGGACACCCAGCGCCCTCCCCCCGGCTGCAGAAGGTAAGCAGGAGGCGCTGTGCTCTCCTCACCCCCCGCCCCCGCCCCCTGCAGCTGCGTGCTGTGAGTCCACACCTGCTCTGACACGCTGTCCACGTGAGAACGTTCCCAGGACAGAGACGCTGTGCCTGGGATGGAAATGTGTGTGGACACGTCTAACGACCGTGGTATTGCGTGTGCAGTCACTGACCCGTCCTTCGCAGTGTCCCCAGTTCAGAGGAGTCGGTGGGGACAGCTACACGCTAGTGCTTACGGCTTGTCCTGTGAGAGTTTTCGTAACCTCCTTTTTAAAATCTGTAACTGGGGCCCGGCTGGTTCGGTTCCCGGTCAGGCCATATGCCCGGGTTGGGGCAGCCAATTGATGGATGATTCTCTCCCATCATGATGTTTCTATCTCTTTCTTCTTCTCCTTTCCTCTCTGGAGTCAATAAAAATATATTCGCCCTGGCTGGTTTGGCCCAGTGGATAGAGCATCGGCCTGTGGACTAAAGGGTCCCAGGTTGGATTCCAGCCAAGGGCACATGCCTGGGTTTCGGGCTTGAATCCCCCCACCCCAGTGGGGGACATGCAGGAGGCAGCTGATCCATGAATCTCTCATCATTGATGTTTCTATCTGTCTCTCTCCCTTCCTCTCTGAAATCAATAAAAAAATAAAAAGGCAAAAGTTAATATATCCTATATAATAAAGAGGGACTATGCAAATCGACCATCACTCCATCAATTTGCACCCACAGCTGAGGCTAAGTTCCCATAATGAGCCTTAAGGCGCAATCAGCAGGGACCTGAGGCTGCGCGCCCACCCACCTCCTGCATGGGGCTTGACAGGGGACCTCAGGCTGCTCCTCCCGCCCTGGCACCAGGCCAGAGGAACTCAGGCTGCACCCTCTTCCCTGATGCCAGGCCAGGGGACCTGAGGCTGTGCCCCCCACCTAGCAGGACTTGACGGAGGCCCTTAAGGTGTGCCCTCTGCCCTGGTGCTGGGCCAGGGGACCTCAGGCCATGCCCCCCACCCCAGCACCAGGCCAGGGGACCTCAGGCTGTGACCCCTGCCCTGGCTCCAGGCTGGGGGATCACAGGTCACTCCCTCTGCCCAGAGGTGGGTGGTTGAAGACTTGACTCTGGGTTCCATGGTGCACCCTAGACTCTGACAGGAGGAAGATTTTCATATACGTTTTACTAATTTTCTTTAATCTCTGACACTTCTATTATAGAGAAAGGGCAAATAGCAATATTAAAATATTTCCTCTAATTAATCCCCTTTTAATGTGCACGAATTTTGTGCACTGGGCCATTAGTGTGTATGTGTATATATATATTAAAAAACAAACAAACACAAAAACTAAAAAACAAAACAAAACACACTAAACAACCCTGTACCTGGAGCCCTAGCTAGTTGCTCAGTGGTTAGCGTTGTCGGCCCCTCAAATGGAAAGACAGAGGGAGAGAGAAGCATTCATGTGAGTGAGACACATCGATCGGCTGCCTGACCAGGGCCAGGGATCGAGCCTGCCACTGAGGTCCATGCCCTTGACCAGAATCGAACCTGGGACCCTTCCGTCCGGGGGCTGACACTCCATCCACTGAGCCACATGGGCCAGGGCGGCCCAGGTCCTCACCTTAGCACCTGCCCAGAACAAACAAAAGGCACTGTGGGCCATCCCTGCCTCTCCCCGGTGGGTGAAGCTATCCTGGGACTCATCTCCACTTTGGATTCCTTAGTCCAGCAAAGCGTTTGGGGGTCCTGGTCCCACAGGAGTGACCCGTGGGGACCGGGACGCCCCCTCTCCCCCAGGGCAGAACTATCCAAGCTCCATCCACCGCTGGGCAGACGGCAGACAGCCGGCCGGGCCAGCAACTTACACTCTGGTCTTGGTCGTCGCTCTTCATGTGCCGGGCGATGAAGCTGACGCCCTCCAGCGCCTCCTGCACATCCCGCTGGAACCTCCCGGACGCTCGCAGCCGGAAATCCCCGGGGATCCCCCCCAGGTCGGAGCCGCTGGAGCAGGCAGCAGCGGGGGCCTTGGGGGCCGTGGGTTCAGGATTCACAAAGTACGCGGAGCAGCTTCTGTAGACGCTGGGGGAGCCTGCGGGACCTGAGGCCTCCGACAGGGCGAGGCGAGGCCCTGCGCGGGGCTGGGAGGCCGTGGCGGGGCTGCTATCCGGGCGCTTCATGAAGAGGAAGGCGGGCAGCTGGTGTAGGAAGCAGCGCTGCACCCAGGGCGCCATGGTGTGGGTGCTGGGCGAGCGGTGGTGCACATTGAGGACGCAGACGCTGGTGACGATGGAGAAGGTGACCAGCACCATGGTGAACATGAGGTACTTGCCGATGAGGGGCACGTCCAGCGAGGTGGGCGGCACGATCTTGGAGATGAGCAGCAGGAAGACGGTGAGCGCCAGCAGCACCGAGATGCACAGCGTCATCTTCTCACCGCAGTCCGACGGCAGGTAGAAGACGAGGATGGCCAGCGAGGTGATGAGGACGCAGGGGATGATGATGTTGATGGTGTAGAACAGCGGCTTGCGCCGGATGACGAAGTCATAGGTCACGTCCACGTAGCGGGGGTCCCGAGGGTTCACCGTCCGGCGCCCCGGCAGCGCCAGGATGTCCCACTCGCCGCTGGGCGTGAAGTCGTCCATGTTGGCCGAGGGCGTCTTGAGGATCATGTCAATCTCCGTGTGGTCGTAGGTCCAGGAGCGGAACTTGAGGCTGCAGTTCTGCTGGTCGAAGGGAAAGTGCTTCACTTCGATCTTGCAGGCGCTCTTGCAGATGGCGGGAGGAAGCCACATGATGCTGCCGTTGGCCTGCACCACCGCGTTGGTGTAGAGGGACACCTCGTAAGTCCCGTCGGCGCTGCGGGTGGGCGCAGGGCCCAGAGGGAGGGGAGTGGGGTGGGGCTGCGGTTAGAACTCACCCGAACCCTGCGGGATGATTCTTACGGGGCACCTCCCCACCCCACTCCCCCCCACCAGGCCCTCCCTGGGAAGCCTGCTTCACGGGTACTTGGAAGACTTGTTGCTGCACCCATTGTACAGATGGAAAAACCAAGACTCGGGGACGTTAAGTGACCACTTCAAGGTCAGGAACCTGGTATGCAGAACAGCTGAGGTCTGCTGTCCCTAGACCATGCTCTCCTAACCGTTTCATGCTTCTACCAGTGTCACTACCATCCCTCCACCTGATAGAAACATTGACACACAGGAAGTCTGCGCTACTGCCAGCACCCAACACCAGCCAAGCAGCAGAGGATCAGAAAGAGCTGTGGCCCCAGCCAGTGTGGCCCAGTGGATAGAGCACCGGCCTGCAGACAGAAGGGTCCCAGGTTTGATTCTGGTCAAGGGCCGATGTCTGGGTTGGGGGCTCGATCCCCAGTGGGGAATGTGCATGAGGCAGCCAATCAGTGATTCTCTCTCATCGTTGATGTTTCTCTCTCTCTCTCCCTCCCTCTTTCTTCCTCTCTGACATGATTAAAAATATATGTATATTCTAAAAAGTAATCTAATCTAATAAAAGAGTAATATGCAAATTAATCCTCACTCCAAGACACCTAAGCCACGCCCACTAGTCAATCAGAGTGGCAATATGCAAATTAACTCAGCCAAGATGGTGGTTAATTTACATACACAGTTGTGGAGTGAAGACTAAAGACAGCCTAGAAGGAGGCCAAGTGCTGTAGAAGGGAGGCAAAGACAGAGAAGGGAGGGAGCTGAGGCAGCAGAGACGGGCGTGAAGCCTGCCTTGGCGGGCTTCGCTCCGGCTCAGGAAGCCCTATTCTTGCAGGAATCTTCCTGCAATGGGCCTCTAGTAATAAAATAATAATTCCTCCACCAGCGTGACAGCGAGGAAGTGGGGGTGGATCACAGACGGGGTTCGGTCTCCCGTCCCCACTGCCCACCACTCACTTGTTGTAGAGCACAATGTCTGGCAACCAGAGGCGCTTGGCGGGGATCCGCAGGATGTTCACGCCCTCGTAGCGGGAGCTGTTCCAGGCCAGGCGGTAGTCGGTCCATTCCTGGGCAGGCAGGCAGGCGGGGCCCGGTCACCCACAGGCCGCTCGCCACCCACGGCAGCCCTGGAGCAGGGACTCCCCACCCCCAGTGGGCACTCTCGGGGCGCTTACCTGTTTCAGCCAGACGTTGGTGGTCATGATCTGCTCCCGCTCGTTCTGGGGAGAGAGGGGGGCTGTCAGTCCACGGGTGGGAGGAGCCCCCACACAGAGGCTCTGAGCTCCAGGCCAGGGGGCCACCCACCCACCCACCCGGTAGCCCTCGGCTGCCTCAAAGGCCGTCCATACCCAGGGAGATAGAGGCAGATTCCTGCTCTCACCCCGGGGGGCCCTGGTCCTCCATGGCAGTGTCTTCTCAGAGACTCACACCTCAGATAGACATCCTACTGCTTTCTCTGTTTTTCATCCTCTTCTACTAGTGGCCCAGTGCACAAATTCGTGCACTAGTGGGGTCCCTTGGCCGGGCCTGTGGGATTGGGCCCAAACCTGCTCTTTGACATCCCCCGAGAGGTCCTGGATTGCGAGAGGGCACAGGCAAGGCCAAGGGAACCCACTGGTGCACGATTGGGGCTGGGGAGGGAGCACAGAAGGGTTCTGGGGCATGTCCGGCCCATCTTCACTCAGTCCCGATCAGCCGGACCCCAGCAGCAGCTAACCTACCAGTCGGAGCGTCTGCCCCCTGGTGGTCAGTGCACGTCATAGTGAGCAGTTGAGCAGCCTTAGCATGTCATTAGCATATTACGCTTTGATTGGTTGAATGGCTGGCCGGACAACCGGACACTTAACATATTAGGCTTTTATTATATAGGATGGTTTCTACTGACCGCTCTCCCAGTCCCTTAACCTCCCCTTCCGCTATGACCCGTCTGCCGTTAAGTCCATTCCATGGTGGCTTTACATTCTCCGTCACTATCATTTTCTTGAACATACCAGCGGCAATTTTCTTACTCTTAAAAAAATGTTTTTATTGATCTTATTGATCTTACTGATTTCAAGGGAGAGGGCGAGAGAGATGGAAACATCACTGATGAGAGAGAATCATGGATCGGCTGCCTCCTGGATGCCCCATGCGGGGCATTGAGCCCACAACCGGGGCATGTGCCCTGGCCAGGAATTGAACCGTGACCTCCTGGTTCCTAGGCCGACCCTCAGGAGTGCCCTTTCAATGTCTCCAGCAAGGCCCCGCCTCCTTAATGAAGCTCAGACTCCAACATGCGCCCCCCTTCCCAGGTCGTGGGCGTGCCATGCCCTCAGCTCGGTCATTGTTTAGGGGGAGGGGGAGCTTTACTAATTGTTCTTGTGGAAAGGTGGGTGACCTGGAGCAGGCTACTCTGCCACACTTCATGCGTCTTTAAAAGAACTTTTAAAGTCGGGGTGTATACAAACCAGGAGGTCAGACTTCGATTCCCAGTCGGGGCACATGCTGGGGTTGTGGGCTCGATCCCCAGTGGGGGGTGTGCAGGAGACAGCCGGTCCATGATTCTCTCTCTCTCTCATCATGGATGTTTACTCACCCTCTCCCTCTGTTTTTAAAAATACACTATTATTGACTTCAGAGAAGAAGGAAGAGGTGTTATAGTGGAGGTGTAACTCCTACACAGTGCGACACACAGGTCTCCTGGGTACCGTTCGACACCCCTATGAGAAAGGTGCCCCGTGCCTCGATCCTGTCCCTCCCTCCCCTTCACCCTTCACTGATGCACAGGAGAAATGATGCAATGAAGGGGCCAGGACCTTGTCCCGAGTCATCAGCTCCCTCCCTGCGCCCCAGCCCGGCCTTGCACCCACCACGCTGATGAGCTGGGCCAGCGAGAGCTGCAGCTGGATGGAGATGAGCTGGGAGGAGCTGGCGGCCGGGCGGATCAGCTTGTTGTAGCGGGTCCTGTTCAGGAGGTCGTCCATGAGCCGCTCCTCCGCGTTAGCCACGCGACAGCCCCCTGGGAAAACTCGGGGTCAAACTGCTGCCCCCCCAGCGACGCCTGCAGTGGCCGAGGGGCGTGAAGGGGGTGCCTCTCAGGGTCAGGGAGCCCGCGAGCTAAGAAAATAGCCACTAATATGTTCAATTAAATATGCAGGACAGCCTGGCCCGTGTGGCTCAGCGGTCGGGCGTCAACCTCTGACCCAGGAGGTCACGGTTCGATTCCCACTCAGGGCACAGGCCTGGGTTGTGGGATCCATCCCCTGCAGGGGGCAAGCAGGAGGCAGCCGGCCCATGATTCTCTCTCATCATGGATGTTCCTCTCTCCTTCCCTCCCCTCCCTCCCCCTTCCTCTCTGAAGTCAATACAAATATTTTTCAAAATCTGGGACAGCGCTCAGCTGGGCTCCCCACCCCCGTCCCAGCTCCCCCTCCTCCGTTCCTCCAGCTGGGAGTGCCCCCCACACTCTGGACTTCTAGTCCAGAACCCACGCATCCTCAAGTGGCCACCAGTTCCGTCTGTACTGCCTCCCAGCCTCTCAGTCTGTCCTCCAGGCCCATCCTCCCTCATGGCTCTGCCTGGGCCCTTGGGGGAGAGAACATGTTGGGGGTGGAGGGGCGTCTTGGAGGGAGGGACACCTGAACAGGGCAGCCCAGGAGAAGGGGGGAGAGAGGCGAGAGTGTGTGGTGTGGGGAAGGGAA
>PVJC01009113.1:0-21853 GCA_004026665.1 Murina feae | reverse complement strand
GCGAGTGTGAGGCCAACTCGGCGGGAGCGGGTGGGGGGGGGACTCCCGGCCACAGGAGCTGGCCGACACCCCGCCTGCCCTTTCCAACTTACTGCCCATCTGGAGCAGATGCCATGTTCAGTGCCCCGTGAAAGAGGCTCCGGGCGCATATTTGCTCCTGTCCCTCCCCCACAGCGCCTGGGGCTGTCCAGCGGGGCCTCAGTGCCTGGCCTAGATTCTGAGACCTGCCTCTCACACCCTGAACCCCTCCCAGAGGCTGGGAGCCCCAGTCCCCGCGGGGTCCCTCCCACTGACCCTCTTGAGTATTTCATTGTGTTTGTTTAATCCTCACCTAAGGATATTTTTCCATTGATTTTTAGAGAGTGGCAGAGAGAGGCAAAGATAGAGAAAAATAATGATCTGAAAGATACACATCGGTTGGCTGCCTCCTGCACACGAGCCTGGGCCGGGAGGAACCTGCGACCAAGGTACTTGCCCTTGGCTGGTATCGAACCCGGGACCCTTCAGTCTGCAGGCCGGCGCTCTATCCGCTGAGCCACACCGGCCAGGGCCTGACAGGTCATTTTATAAGGAAGGTATGACTTGCCCACGCCCATCTGCCATGTCTGGGGCAGCTCTGGGTCTGAACCTGCAGCTCCTGGTCCCCCTAGTCTCGAGGTCCCACGGAAGGTGGGTCCTCCATGCCCGCAGCCCCAGGGGCTGGTCCATGCCCTGCAGACTCCTGCTCAGCCCCTCTGGGAGGCTCCGGTGGCACGCCTTCGGGCCTGTCCTGCCTCAGGCATCCGGCTGGCCCACGGGGACCTGCCCCATCCTGAGGACCAGCTCTGGGCTCCTGAGTCAGAGGCTCCCAATCCCTTAGGTCATTCAGCCCCACACTCTGCCACCCTCCCCCATAGCCCCAGGGCCTTCTTTCCTGCGTGGCTGCCCCCAGGGACACTGTATGGCGTCCAGCTCCCGGTGTGTGCTCAGCGTCTGTGTCCTGACTTGCGTGCGTCGGGGCTGGGGTGGGGGGGACCACGGGGCTGGAACCCACACTCACGCCTCAGAAAGCAGCCTCGAATGACACACACTGAGGCTTTCCAATCTGCTGCTTTGTGTCAGGTTCCCCAAGAGAAGGGATGGGCCCCTCACCCCAGATGCCAGGGCGGGGGAGGTCCAGAACAAGGCACAGCCTCACCCCCCCCCACGCCCCCCCCCATGACACTGTGAGTCAGAGAGCCCACCACAGGGAGTCAGTTACCAGCCAGGGGCGCTGGGGGTGCAGGGCGCCAGCCTCTGTCCAGGAAACAGGGCCCCCCAACTGAACCAGAACCCGGGTAGCGTGCACGTGGCTCGGAAAGCAAGGGCCAGTGAGGGAAATCTGTGTTGGAAACACTGGAAGATAATCCCTGTTTTGGATGAAACTGCATAAGGGAAAGGTCAAGGTGATCTCCACGCGCGATTCTCAGCTGGGGTGTGTGCGCGAGTGTGTGTCCTCCCAGGCCCCTAATAGATGAAAAGGCAGCGATGGATTTTTTTTTTTAAGTCGGGGATTTTGACCTGTTGCAAAAAGCTCAACTTTATGACCAGTTGCTTCTCCCACCGTGAACCCTGGAGGGGGAAGCTGTCTAAACACAGATCCAGGCTGCATGGCCTGAAATTCTGACCTGTAGGCCCACGGGCGGGGCGGGGGGGGGGGGCACCTCCCCCGTGGAACAAAAGGGAAACTGAGGCCCGAGGAGGGGAAGGGAATGGTAAGGGAGGGGTCGCCAGCAGGTGGCGGTGCAAGCACGGTCCCCAGCAAGAGCTCCACCCTGTCCTGCCTCCAGTACCCCGCGGGGTGTCCGACAGGGAGCAGAGGACCAGCTCGGGCCGCAGTGGAAGCCCACGGGTTCCTTTGCGCTCCAGTGGGGAAACTGAGCCCCGGGGAGGCAGCCCTCGCCACATCCGGACTCCGCCTGCAAGAGCTGCCTGCAAGTCCGGGGTGGGGGGGTGCCCGGAGGAGGGGATGTTTCTAGGAGATTCACCCCAAACTGCACCGGTCCTAGGTCCAGGACTGGCGGGCCGGGCAGGGCCCCGCCCATCAGCGCTGAGCCTGCGCTGGGGTGCGGGGTCCACAGCCTCCCCTCGCGCGGGGCTGAGTGACTCGCCCGCGGACGGACGGACGGACGCGACGCGGAGCGCGCCCGGACCTGCCTCTCCAGGGCACCCCCGGCCCCGCGGAGAGCGTCGGTCCGCACCCCAACCTCCCAGACCCGCCCCGCCCTGCCTGCCGGACTAGGACAACCTCGGCCACACTCGCCCACCTGTGGCCGGTCCTGCGGGCTCGGGACTCCGCGCCCCTCACCCACCTCCCCACCTTCCCAGAGGAACTCACCGCGCGCGCAAAGGACCGCCAGGGAGAAGAGGACCAGGGGGTGCGCGCTCCTCATGGCGGGCGGGGCCGGGGAGGCGGCACCGCGGGCTCCTGTCGGACCACGGGCGGGACCACTGGACGGCGGCGGTCGCGAGTGGGGGAGAGGACAGGTGTGGCCTCGGAGAAGGAGCGCGCGGGGGCCCCGCCAGGACGCGCCCAGCCGCCCAGGTCCGGGGGCGGGGCCCACGCGCTCGGGGCGTGGCCGGCTCGGGGGCGGGGGCGGGGCCGGTGCCGCGGGACCTGCTCTGGGGCTCATAGCCCGGGGCACAGCGCCTGCGCCCATTGTACAGATGGGGAGAGTGAGGCCGGTGCCTGCGCAGAGCCCTCTGATGTCAGGGAAGTGGCCGCGTTCCATCCCGGAGAGTAAAGACCTGAAGTCCGGGTCCCTGGGGTTTGAGGGGGAGGCGGACTGTGCGCAGTGTCTGCAGACGCCAGGAGCCGGGCCGCTTGAGGAAGGTGTGCCCGGGAGGAGGGTGTGGGGGAGCCGTTCAAGGGGGAAAGACCTCAGGCCCAGCTTGTCAATCAGCTTTTTTTTTCTTTTTTCCTTTTGAAACCGGTCCTTTTAAGAATGCGCTGTGGCAGCTCCCCAGGAAGCAGAGGCAAGAGGCCCTAGTTGAGAAATAAAGATAGAAACACACCGGACGCCCGGCATCGCCTCTCTTCTCTAAGATGTTTTATGACGGGGCGCGGCGCATAATGGACCCGCAGTTCCTCCTGGCGGGAGGAAAGGGTTTGCAGGCAGAGCGGGTGTCCATGCAGCTCTGCGTGGATCGGGCTGACCAGGGTTCATTCTATGTCAGGTGAATGTCACCCCCAGAAAAACAACAACAAATCTATTATTTAAAAAATATATACTTTATTGGTTTTTTACAGAGAGGAGGGGAGAGGGAAAGAGAGAAAGAAACACTGATAAGAGAGAAACATCTATCTTCTGCCTCCTGCACACCCCTTACTGGGAATGTGCCCAAAACCAAGGTACAAGCCCTTGACCAGAATTGAACCCAGGACCCTTGAGTCTACAGGCTGATGCTCTATCCACTGAGCAACACCGGTCACGGCCAAATCTATTATCTTAAACAAATGGTTCCTGGCTCTGAGGCCCTCTCCATCCCGTTGAGGTAGATCAGCAAATAAATAATAACTAAACAGATGAAATAAGTAAAATGAAAGGGTTAAGTCTGTCCCAGTACCAGCCTGAATGGACTCTAGGACACGTCAGGGCCTTGATCAAGGCAGGTGGAGAGGAAGCCACAGAGCCCAGCCCTCACTGTGTGTGAACTCCTTCACAATTCATGCTCATTCTGTCCTCACAGAATTTATTGGCCCCACTTAAAAAAAATATTTTTATTGATTTCAGAGAGGAAGGAAGAGGGAGAGAGAGAAACATCAATTGATGAGAGAGAATCATGGATCGGCTGCCTCCTGCATGCCCCCCACTGGGAATTGAGCCCTCAACCTGGGCCTGTGCCCTGACTGGGAATGGAACCCTGACCTGCTGGTTCCTAGGTGGACGCTCAACCACTGAGCCGCGCCCGCCGGACGTCCCCACTTTTTAGTACAGAAAACCGATGTGAAGGGAGGAAGGTGGAGCTGGGGTTTGAACCCTGGACCACCAGGCAGCAACGCGTGCAGCTGGGGCAGGAGGTGGAGCTGCTGCTCCCACCCCCATCTGAGTCTGGCCTCTGCTGGGTCCCAGTGGGCCCTTGCTCCCTGCTCCTTCTTTCCCCACCTGCTTCCTCTGCTGCAGGCACAGCTCGCTTGCCAGGTGCACATCAGAGTGTGGGCAGCAGCGGCAGCGGCAGCGTTGGTGGCCCTGCAGCTGGGGCTCGGGGCCCTGGGTCAGGGCTGGCTTGCACCCGAGGGGTTTGAGATGAAGAGCAGCTGGGCCGCTCTGCTGCGGTCAGCCCCTCCCTGGGCGCTTCCGAGGCCTCCCTGGTGCTAGCTGGCACCTGGCTGGGCCTCTGCCACACAGCAGGTGGGAAGGAATGTTCACCCTGGTCCTTCCAGCCTTGGACTCCGTGGGTTCAAATCCCACCGTGGCATTTAGTGTCTCTGGTGTCTAAGGCACCCCCCTTCTTGAGCTTTCAGTGTGTGTTTTTTTTCCACGTGTAAAAAGAGAGTAGATAGCACGTTGCCCTTCCCTCATCTTCTTTTTTTTTTAATTCTTAAAAAAAATTTCTGGGAAGGGCAGGGGAAAAAAGAGATATATGTACTAATCTTTGTAAAACATTATGTAATAAAAAATGATTAATAAAATTTTTTTTTATTGATTCTGGAGAGGAAGGAAGAGGGAGAGAGAGAGACATCAATGATGAGAGAAGCATGGATCGGCTGCCTCCTGCACGCCCCACACTGGGGACTGAGCAGGCAACCGGGCCATGTGCCCTGAGCAGGGCCGAACCCAGGACCCTTCAGTCTGCAGGCTGACGCTCCGTCCACTGAGCCAGCCCCGGTTTAGCTTCTTTAGCTCCCACATGTCAGTCATCTCATCCCTACTTGTCTCCATCTGACCTATCTCTCTGAGCACATTGTAACCAATGCAGGGTCCCTGAGTGCTCCCTGCGTCCCAGGCCTTGACAACCGGATGAGTCGAGATCGGATCAAGCTATTAAAATGATATCTTGGAGCACACGCAATCAGACACAAGATTCTGGGGAAAAAAAAGTCCTTTCTCCTACGGTCCTGAGGTGCGTCTGGAGGCGGGGTCCGAGGATCCGTCGGCTGACACGGCTGTGGGCTGGCCCGATGCTCGGCTCTGGGGTGAGTCACGGGAAGCTCCAGGCAGAGGCCTGGTGAGGGAAAGAGCCAGCCGGTCTGTGTTCTTTTGTTTGCTGAGTCCTGGGGACACAGGAGTAAACAAAACAGAGCCCAGCCCTGGCCAGTGTGGTTCAGGGGTTAGAGCGCCAGCCTGTGGACTGAAGGGTTCTGGGCTTGATTCCCGGTCAAGGTCACATACCTGGGCTGCAGATCTGATCCCCAGCCCCGGTCAGGGTGGGGGTGGAGGCAACTAGTCGATCTATGTGTTTCTGTCACATCCATGTTGCTATCTTTCTATCTCCCTCTCCCTTCCTTTCTTTGAAATCAATAAGAACATTTAAAAAATCTACACTAATAAAAGGGTAATATGCTAATTAGACCAGACATCTTCCGGATGTCCTTCTGGACAGAAGCCACAGTGGCAGGGGCTGAAGCAGAGGTGGTTAGGGGCAATCAGGCAGGCAGGGGAGCAGTTAGGGGGTGATCAGGCTGGCAGAGGAGCAGTTAGGGGCATCAGGCTGGCAGGCAGAGATGGTTAGGAGCCAGTGGCCCTGAATTGCGAGAGGAATGTCCGACTGCTGGTTTAGCCCCGATCCCTGCAGGGGACCCAGATTGACAAGGGCACAGACTGGGCTGAGGGAACCCCTCTTTCCCCCCCATGCATGAACTTCATGGGACTGGGCCTCTAGTAAATAAAAATAAATAAATAAATAAAAGGACAAAGGAGCAGGAACCATTTGAAACCACTTAACAATAATGTCAGGAGAACCAAGATGGCGGCATGAGGTATATACCTAAATGCGTAGCCTCCACAACTACATTATAAAAATACAACTATACAGATACACGGCCATCCTCCAGAACCAAGGGAGGGGAAGCTTTACAACTAGAAGGCAAGAGAAGGAGTGCATTGAGACTGAGTAGAAGTTCCCAGCGCCAAAACTGAGAGGTACGGACCCATGAAACAGAGGCGGAGCGGGTGAAAGGGTGGCAGCGGCAGCTCCTGGGTCCACGGCTTGGAAGGAGATTATAAACTCTGGGGTCGCACTGAATGTGATGTGGGCTGTCGGGCAACAAGATAGAAGACAAGTAGCATTCTAGCAGAGCTGTTCACAGCGATCACTGATGTGGAGATTCGGGGACTCAGAGGCGTGCAGATGCCAGGGCGTGGAGAGAAGCCTCGGAGGAGTGGGCGGAGGGGCAGCCATTGCAAGTTGCTCTGCCCCGGTGATTCTGAGACCCTGCCCCACCCAACTTATAACCCCGCCCAAGCTGTATGCCTGCCTGCCTGCTGCATAACCTAAGGGACTGCAGCTGGGACAGAACTCCAAAAGTTCCAAACCCCAGACAACGAGGAGAAAGGCCTGCAGGTCATTTCCTCCCAGTGATAACCACAAGACTGTGCACCCAGCCTTCAAAGGCGTACAAGAGTGTCCACCCCAGGTGGTTGGGGAGGCTGAATCACTGGGCCCTATAGGACACCTAGCACAGAAAGCCACTCTATCAATGCAGGGAAGCAGCCAAAATGCAGAGACAAAGAAACAGGTCACAAATGACAAAAATGGAGGGAAGCAAACTACTGGATATAGAGTTCAGAACTATGGTTTTAAGGTTTTTCAAGAATTTTCTAGAATCCACCAATAAACTTAGTAATATTATACAGAGATCCAACAGCAGACTAAAGGTTTGCAAGAATCAAGTCAAAGATTTGAAACATGACAAAGCAAAAAGTACCCACTGGAAGAGAAAAAATAAAAAAGAATCCAGAGGTGTGAAGATAGTGTAAGGAGCATCTGGGACAACTTTAGGCGTACCAACATCAGAATTATAGGGGTGCCAAAAGAAGAGAGAGAGCAAGAGATTGAAAACCTATTTGAAGAAATAATGACAGAAAACTTCCCCTACCTAGTGAAAGAAATAGACTTACAAGTCCAGGAAGTGCAGAGAACTCCAAACAAAAGGAATGCAAGGAGGACCACACCAAGACATATCATAATTAAAATGCCAAGGGCAAAAGACAAAGAGAGAATATTAAAAGCAGCAAGAGAAAAACAGTTACCTACAAGGGAGCACCCATAGGACTGTCAGCTGATTTCTCAACAGAAACAATGCAGGCCAGAAGGGAGTGGCAAGAAATATTCAAAATGATGAATAGCAGGAACCTACAACCAAGATTACTCTACCCAGCAAGGCTATCATGTAAAATTGATGGTCAGATAAAGAGCTTCACAGACAAGAAAAAGCTAAAGGAGTACATCACCACCAAACCAGGATTATTTAAAATGCTGAAGGGCATTCTTTAAGAAGAGGAGGGAGAAGAAAAAGGTAAAAAATAAAAAGTATGAACAACAGAGTGACAACAAATACATATCTATCAACAAGTGAATATAACAAGTCAATAGAAATATCTGATGAACAGAACAAACTGGTGAATAGAATATAAGTAAGGGCATAGAGAGGGAATGGACTGATATTTCTCAGGGAGGAAGGGGACATGAGGGGTATGGGAAGAGACTGGACAAAAATCTTACACCTAGGGATGAAGACAGTGGTGGGAGTAAGGGCACGGGGTGGGGGGGAACCAGGTGGAGGAGAGCTATGGGGGTTTAAAAAAAAAGGAACATCTGTGATAATCTGAACAATAAAGAATTTAAAAAATAAACAAAAAAACAATAATGGCAGCGAAAGAAACGAAACTGAAGCCAGGGGCACCCTGTTTTTGCTGAACCGGCACAGAACATCAGAAAGATGTTTTTGAAATGACGGGATAGTGGCAAGTTGGAATAAACAGACCCCCACAAGCTGCTGCCAGGTGGTGAGTTGGTACCACTGCTCCGTAGGGCGAGGCCCTAAAAACTCGCCACGTGTTTGTACCAAAAAATCCATGTCTAGAAATTGGTCCTAAAGAAACCATCCACTGTCACCCTTGCTGGGTGGCTCAGTGGATAGAGCATCAGCCTGCAGATCGAAGGGGCCGGCCAGGTTCCATTTCCAGTTAAGGCTCCGTCGCCGGCTCGATGCTCAGCCCTGGTCAGAGCTGGTGTGGGAGGCAGCCAATCGATGTTTCTCTCTCTCTCTCTTTCCCTCTCTCTTCCACACTCTCTAAAAATGAATGGGTCCTATCCAGTGTGGCTCAGTGGGTAGAGCGTCGACCTGCGGACTGAAGGGTCCCGGGTTCGATTCTGGTCGAGGGCATGTACCTTGGTTGCGGGCACATCCCCAGTAGGAGGTGTGCAGAGAGCAGCTGATTGATGTTTCTAACTCTCCCTCTCCCTTTCTCTCTGTAAAAAAATCAATAAAATATATTTTTAAAAAATCAATGGAAAAACAACCTCGAGGATTAACAACAACATTTAAAAAAAAAGAAAAGTAAAGAAGTGATCAGATGCGCGGGACGAGGGCATTATCTGTGTGCATCGCTGTGGCACTCACAGCTCGTGGATCCCTGAGCGTGCACGCCTCTCACGGGGTCTCCCCACCTGTACACCTCTCCATCTACCACAGTCCTGCACCCCGGCTCTGGCTCTGGGGACAGGGCCCCTGTGCCTCCTCTGCAGGGCTAGTCCCTGCCTTTTCCGCGGGAGCCTCACAGTGCCCCCTGGTGGCAGGGCTGTCCCGATTTCCATCTTCCCTGTGGAGCCCACTTTCCACCAACAACCAGACTGGGGACCAGGTAGCTGTGAGGGTTGAACGCGGACCTCGCTTCTTGGTCTCCGGTGCCCGGAAGGAATAGGAAGCGTGTCCTGAAGCCCTGGCCGGCTATGCCACGGTTGCGGGTTCGATCTCCGGTCAGCGGGACACGGACAAGAAGCAACCAGTGGCCCTGTCCCGTGTGGCTCAGTGGATAGAGCCTTAGCCCTCAAACGGAAGGGTCCCAGGTTCGATTCCCAAGGGCACGTATCTGGGTTGCAGGCTCATCCCCGGCCCTGATCAAGGTGCGTTCGGGAGGGCAACCAATAGATGTGTCTCTCTCATCCATGTTTCTCTCCCTGTGTCTCTCCCCCTCCCTTCCACTCTCTCCAGAAACCAATGGCAACAGTTTCCTTGGCTGAGGGTTAACCAAAAACATTTAAAAAATGAAGTAACAAGCAATGAATGCATCGGTGAGTGGAACAACACATCAATGCTTCTCTCATTCTCTCTCTTCTTCCTTCCCTCTCTTCCTCTCTTTAAAATCAATAACTAGTAAGTTTTTTCAAAAAAACAACAACAAAGCATTTCCAGTCTCCTTAGGGGACCTCCCCTCTCATTTCTCAGATCAGTGCCCCCGGCCCATGTGGCTCACTGGATAAAGCGTCAGCCCTCAGACTGTGGTCCAGGCCCTGTGGTCTGTTCCACCCCTCGCCCTCCCCACTATGCACACACACACACCCACATGCACCCCCACACACACACGCATGCACACACACACACGCACCCACACACACCCACATGCACCCACACACACACATGCACCCACACCCACATGCACATGCACACACACACAACCACATGCACCCCCCCACACACACATACGCATGCCCCAGCTGTGTGGCTGGCATCTCCCCCAGGGTTCTTTACACCCTGCCCGTCTCCTGCTCCTCACCTGCACCCGTTCCTCATGGCCCTGCCCCTTCCCAGCCCCCATCTCCGGCCACAGCCAGTGACCTCCCAGAGCTCAGATCCGCTTCCCTGTGTGAGCTTCTCCGGGAGCCTTTGGATCTGCGGCATTGGATCTGCTGCCCTTGCTCCGCAGGACGCTCAGGGCCTTTGAAAGATGGACTCGGCCTGTGCCTCCACCGGCCTCTGTGGTTCTCGCTGAGCCATGCTCTCCCGGATGCCTCCCAGCCCGCGTGCCTGCTGGGTCCTCGCTCCCGGGAGGGTGCGCAGTCACCTGTCCGGAAGGGACAGTTGTGTCCCCAGTGGAGGGACCCCCACGAGAGTCCTGGGCTCTGTGTCTGCACGACTCATCTCATCCGGAGTCACCTCCCCCAGAACGCCTCTGCTGACCGCCAGGCTGACATGAGTCCCCCCCAGCCCGTCCTGCACAATCCCCTGCACCCCAGCTTCTCCCAGCTGAGCAGCTCATCCCGTGTGTTCTCCATCGAGGCAGCTGGCAAGTCCCACATCCGCAGGGCTTTCCTCCTTTCTCTTTAATACATTTTTGTTGATTTCAGAGGAGAAGGGAGAGGGAGAGAGAAACATCAGTGATGAGAGAGAATCACGGATCCACTGCCTCCTGCACGCTCCCCCTGGGGATCAAGGCCTAAGTCAGGCCTGTGCCCTGACCAGGAATTGAACTGTGACCTCCTGATTCATAGGTTGTTGCTCAACCACTGAGCCACACTGGCCGGGCACTTTATTTTTAAAAATCCTCACCTGAGGCTATGCCCTTCTATAGAGAAAGAAGAAGGGAGGGGGGGCAGGGAGAGAGAGAGAGAAACATCGATGTGACAGAGAAACATCCATCGGTTGCATCCCACACACATCCCACCCGGGGTTCGAACCCGAAACCAATGGAACTACCCAGCCACGGGCACATTCCTTATTTATTACAGTTTATTGTTCTAATTTTTCTATTTTATTAGTATTGTTGTTAACATCTTACTGTGCCTAACTTACAAATTAACCTTTTTCATAGGTATATATACATAGTAAAATACAGCCCGGCCAGCGTGGCTCAGTGGCTGAGCATCGACATAGGAACCAGGAGGTCAGGGTTCGATTCCCACTCAGGGCACAGGCCTGGGTTGCGGGCTCCATCCCCAGTGTGGGGGCATGCAGCGGCCAGCCAATCAGTGATTTTCTCTCATCATGGATGTTTCTCTCTCTCTCCCTCTCCTTCCTCTCTGAAATCAATAAAAAAAATATATTTTTTAAAAAATTTAAAACAAACAAAAACCTTCCTGCAGCCCAGGCTCTGAGTCCAGGGGGCAGACGCAGGTCTGAGCGGCATGGGCATGGCGGCACCCCTGGCATTGCTGTGAGCCAGGACAGATGCTCGGCAGATGGGAGGCCCCATTGTTGGCGCTGCGCAGAGCCAGCAGATAAACGCGAGGGGTCGGGGGCACCCCAAGTGCTCTGTGCACTTATTACCTCTCCGCGTCCCCTGCCCTGGACACGCAGGCGCCCTCTGCTCAGGGAGAGAATGAGGGTAATTGAAATTAACTCGGCTCCCATCATTCCTGCCTCCTCCCGCTAATCACCGGAAAATCGGCTGCTGGCCGGGTAGGAGGGCCCAGGGCCAATGCCCCCGGGAGTCCGGGCCTCCATTACTCCGTGGCAAATTGGATTTCTGGCCACAAGGCCAGGAGCTGCCAGATGGTATTAGGCCAAGGGCTGGCCAGATGGGCCCAGCAGCTAATTCAATCTGGCTTCCCAGAAACAAGGTGCGGAGGGCCTGTGGGCCGGGAGGGGGCAGGCCCTGTGCGTGTGAGTGCGTGTGGGGGGGGTGGAAGGGGGGCTGGGCCCTCCTACCGCACCCCCCCTCACCCCCGAATCCTGGGCCTGGCCCCTGGCTCTGTGGTGGGTGGCAGTTTGATGCCAGGGCAAAATACAGCCAGGCACCCCTGGCCATCTTTGCTCAGTGGATAGAGCATCGGCCTGCGGACTGAAGGGTCACGGGTTCGATTCTGGTCAAGGGCACATGCCGGCGGGCTTGATCCCCAGTGTGGGGCGTGCAGGAGGCAGCCGATCCATGGTTCTCTCTTATCATTGATGCTTCTCTCTCTCCCTCTCCCTTCCTCTAGGAAATCAATAAACATATTTTAAAAAAACAAACAAAAAACACAGCTGGGCATTGGGAGTGCAGGCCTCCGGCTCCCACACAGCTGTCGGCCTCTCCAGTGATGGATTCGATCCTCTTTCTCTCTCTCACACACACTTTCTTGCTTCTCTGACTCTCATCATCCAATAGAAAAAGAACAACAGAGTTCAGTGGATAGAGCATCCCCCAAAGGGCCCCAGGTCCAATTCTGGTCAAGGGTACATGCCTTGGGGTGCAGGCTCCCAGCCCTACCCCAGTCGGGGCGCATGGGGGAGGCAGCCAGTGGATGTGTCTCTCACATCAACGTTTCTCTCTCTGTCTCTCTCTTCCCCTCCCTTCACTCTCTCTGAAAATAAATGCAAAAAAGAAAAAAAAAGAAAAGAAAACCTAACAGAGAGACAGAAATGGAAAGAAAGAGGGCCTCTCTGACCCTCTGTCTCTTCCTCTGTCCCTTGCAGGTCACAGCACCTGCCTCCGAGAAGGGCCGGATGGGGATTCGATGGGTTGACTTGGCTAAAGACACGTCCCTCAGTCAGTGCCCCCTGCTGGTCCTGCGGCTGCTCTTATCTCCAGGAAGAGCGAGCAGATAGCAGAGTCCGCTTAGCAGTTTGGGGACTGGGGTGGCCCAGCGAGGTGTGTGGAAGAAAAAGGGGAGTAGATTATTTCTCCTTTTTCACCCTGAAAACTGGTGACTGCGACCTTATTTGGAAAAAGGGGTCTTTGTGTGTGTAATTAAGGATCTCGTAGGTCATCTGGGTGGGGTGAGCCCTCACTCCAAAGACAAGTGTCCTCTTAAGAAACAGCTGGGCGTGGCAGTGTGGCTCAGTGGATAGAGCGTCGGCCTGTGTACTGAAGGATCCCGGGTTCAATTCCAGTCAAGGGCACAGGCCCGGGTTGTGGGCTCGATCCCCAGTAGGGGGCGTGCAGGAGGCAGCCGATCCGTGGTTCTCTCTCATCATGGATGTTTCTCTCTCTCTGCTCTCTCCCCAGCCCCTTTCCTCTCTGAAATCAATAAAAACATACATATTGTTTAAATAGGGGAGAGGCTCCCGGCCTCCTGGAAGTCATAGTGTCTGGAAGGGAGAGGGGCTGAGACGCAGAGTCGGAGAAGCTGAGGCCCTACCTTGGCCCATTTGAGGAAAGATGGCGGCAGTTGCAGGCCATGGTGTGTCCAAGGGTGAGTGGGGGGGTCAGAGCTGGCCGCCGGCTGGGCGGAGGGGAAGAGCAGGGAGGAGAGGAACACAGGACCTAATGTGTCAGGACTCGCTCCCATCTGTCCCCATGACCTGTGTCCGGAGGTAAAGGTGTCCCCGAGCTGTCCTCCTGCCCCACCGGGCTTCCGCGCTGTGGAGGGAGGAGGCGATTACAGGGAGGTGAACCTGGTGGGTGGGAGACCGCTCAGAGGCCCCCCCCCCCCCCCCCCGCCGGGACAGGCCCGGGCACCCTCCCCCATGACCTTTCATCTCTGCAGCCAGTTAGCTGGGAGCCGGGTGGGTGTCACCACGGGGCTCCCCGGCCATATGGCTTGGGCCCCGGGGTGCACCCAGAGAGGGGTGCGGGGAGCTCCGGGAGGACAGATGTGCCTGTTGACATTCAGGAAATGAATGCTGGCTCTTGCTGGCTGGCTGCATGCTGGGCCTGGGGGTCCCGGTTCCAGGGCGCTGGGAGGGCAGGCGGGAGTCAGCCATCACCTGGGAGAGTCCTGGCCGCTGGCTCCCGACTCAGCGGGCCCTTACGTGGAGCAGAAATGTGTTTCCTGGGGGGTCCTTGTGCAGGGGGGCGCCTTATGGAGAAGGTGCCCGGGGCTCGGAGCTGGGAGACGCAGGAGGGAACCGGCCACGCCCTTCAGAGCTGCAGGTTCCTGGCTGTGAGATGGGGGTAAAACCCTTTCTCTATCTCTGGTTCTCCCCACGCACACCCCCAAAACAAAACAAAAACAAAACAAAACAGCCAGAGAAACAGCCCCAGACTTGTGCCAGAGAGCGGTTCACGTTCTTGGCCTCATTGACAAAAGCCAAAGGCATCAGGGGGAGAGGCCGGCAGCCTGACTGGGTGGCTCAGTGGTTGAATGTTGACCTATGAACCAGGAGGTCACGGTTTGATTCCTGGTCAGGGCACAGGCCCGGGTTGTGGGCTCGATCCCCAGTGGGGGCCGTGCAGGAGACAGCCGATCCGTGATTCTCTGTCATCATTGATGTTTCTCTCTCTCTCTCTCTCTCTCTCTCTCCCCCTCTCCCTTCCTCTCTCTCTAAAAATGGATTAAAAAATACTTAAGAAGATTGTTTTGAAAATAAAATAAAAAAGGGAGGCGAGGCCATGAGCTGCAGCCGGCGCCGGCAGGCAGCGTGGGGAGGGCTCCGAAAGCTGTGGGTTGGCTCCACCGGCAAAGGCAGGCCCAGCGGGGATCTGTGTGGGCCATAAATCAGAGCTTTGTAGCTGGACCGCCCGCGCCTCCCCCTTAGACCGCCTTTCGCTGGCAGCGCAGTTGCCATTTATACAGATTAAGTCTGACCTGACATTCTGAGCGAAGGAACTATGAACGCCCCTCCTCCCCCCGCTTCCCCTCCCACGGGGAGATGAGCGCGTGGGGCCTGACCGGCAGGCGACCCCAGGAGGCTGCCCAGCCCTTGCTGGGCCCCCATATCTGGCTCCTCTGGCTGGCGTGGGGCACGGAGGCCGCCAGGGCCCCAGGAAGCCAGGCCCCTCTTTCCTTGGCTCATTTATCTTTTCTTTTTCTTTTTCTTTCTGTGCATCCTCCCCCGAGGCTATCTTTCCATTGATCTTTAGAGAGAGTGGAAGGGAGGGGGAGAGACTGAGAAAAATATGGATGTGAGAGAGACACATTGATTGGTTGCCTCCTGCACGCGCCCCGACCAGGGCCCAGGGATGGAGCCTGCAACTGAAATATGTGCCCTGGACAGGAATCGAACCCAGGACCCTTTGGTCCGCAAGCTGATGCTCTATCCACTGAGCAACACTGGCCAGGGCATCCGCGGCTCATTTCTTGCCCGAGGATGGGTGGACTCGGGTTTTGGATATGATGGCCAAGGGTTCCTTGGTGCTACCTGGTGGCCCCTTTGAAAGAGATGCGGGTACTCGGCCGGTGTGGCTCAGTGGTTGAGCATCGACCTATGAACCAGAAGGTCAGGGTGCCATTCGTGGTCAGGGCAAGTGCCCGGCTGCAGGCTCCATCTCCAGTGGGGGGCATAAAGGAGGCAGCTGATCCATGATTCTCTCTCATCATGGATGTTTCTCTCTCCCTCCCTCTCCCTTCCTTTCTGAAATCAATTAAAAAATATATTTAAAAACCAAACAAACACGCACTGGAGCATGTGGATAGAGTGTCGGCCTGTGGACTGAAGGGTCCTGAGTTCCATTCCGGTCAAGGGCATGTACCTTGGTTGCAGACACATCCCCAGTGGGGGGTGTGCAGGAGGCAGCTGATCGATGTTTCTCTCTCATCGATGTTTCTAACTCTCTATGCCTCTCCCTTCCTCTCTGTAAAAAATCAATAAAATATATATAAAAAAACAAAGAAAAAAACACCCTCAAAACATCTACTTCTGCCCTGGCTGGTGTCCCTCAGTGGATAGCGCGTCGGCCTGCAGACTGAAGGATCCCGGGTTCGATTCCGGTCAAGGGCACCTGCCTGGGTTTTGGGCTTGATTCCCAGTGGGGGGCGTGCAGGAGCAGCTGATCCATGATTCTCTCTCATCATTGATGTTTCTATCTCTTTCTCCCTCTCCCTCTCCTTCTCCCCCCGGAAACCAATAAAAAAATATATTTTTAAAAAAGCACAAAAAGCCCCACATCTACTTCTGGGGATTGGGACCCTTTTTTGCAGGAGGGGGGTGGGGGGGGGAAGGGGAACGACTCTGGACCAGGCATTCACATTTATCTCTGTCTCCCAGCTCATGGCTAAATGGCTTCTTAAAAACCAATGCTGTGCCCGCTCTTTCCAATGTACCCTGTCAACAGGGCGCCTGCAATTCAATCTGGTGATGACTCATTCGGCTCAGGGGTGGGCTCCTCCCGCCCTGAGCCCTCTTCTCCATCCAGCCTGGTGCTAGGAAGGGCCCCGGCCATCCCACCCCACCAGGAGGGGTTCCCCTCCCATCTCTGCCTCCTGCACCCTCATCTGCAGGCCCAGCCTCCCCCCCCACCCCCACCCCCGCCTTCGGAGCGATGGGGGAGGGTTTGCCCCCCACCCTTCTGGTCCTCACCAGCCAGGAGGAGATGCTTCCCTGGGCCACACCCTAGCAAGGCCCTGCTTCATCTGTCTGTCCGTCCGTCTTTCCATTCATTAAAGCATTCAGGACGTGCTTACTGCCTCTCCGAGGTCCGGTCCCCCCTTCTCATGGAAACCTCAGCACAGTATTTGGGGCTCTAATTGCAGGTACTGGAGTTGGAGACATTTCCTGTGCCATGAGGGGGGGACATGAGGGCGTATGGTGTCAGTGATGGGAGGGGCCCAGAGTTCTGGCTGCAGGCTGAGCAAAGAGGCCATTTCCCCCCCAAATTCCAGTGTGGAGCCCCCCACCCACGGGCAGGGGAGGAGGTAGAAATACTAGCTCCCCTGCCTCTGGCGTGCAGGAGGCAGCCGGTCCATGATTCTCTCTCATCATCGATGCTTTTCTCTCTCTCCCTCTCCCTTTCTCCTCTGAAATCAATAAAAATATATTAAAAAAAACACATATCCTCCACTAGCACAGAAAAACAATAACCAACACACCATCTCGTCTCTGAAAATGATAGTTTAAGGCAGCGGTTCTCAACCTGTGGGTCGCGACCCCTTGCCAGTCGAACGACCCTTGCACAGGGGTCGCCTGAGACCGTCCTGCATATCAGATATTTACATGACGATTCATAACCGTAGCAACATTACAGTTAGGAAGCAGCAATGAACATAATCTTATGGTTGGGCCACAATATGAGGAGCTGCTTTAAAGCGCCATGACGTTGAGCACCCCTGCGCTAATGGCTGTGAAACACACATAAGAGCTGGCCCTCTAGTAGCCCCTCCCTGGACACGTTGGCCCCTCGGGAATCCATGAAACAGCGAAACAAAGGCGAGGAGAGTGGAGAGGTGTTCCCGCGGTGACTCAGCGAAGAGGATTTGGAAGCAAGGGCTCAGGGACATGCTGTTTGGGGGGATGAATGGAGTAATGGGGTGCTCTTAGAAACAGAGGAATCCTGCTTCCTGGGACTTTTCTGGTTGCAGTTCCATAAACCAGTGTATTTAAATGCAAAAGGTACAGGGCAGCCCGGCCTGTGTGGCTCAGTGGCTGAACATCGAACTAGGAAGTAGGAGGTCAGGGTTCCATTCCTGGACTGGGCACAGGCCCGGGTTGGGGGCTCAATCCCTAGTAGGGGGAGTGCAGGAGGCAGCTGATCCGTGATTCTCTCTCATCATGGATGTTTTTCTCTCTCTCCCTCACCCTTCCTCTCTGAACTCAATAAAAAAATATTTTTTAAAAAAGATAAAAAGAAAGAGTGGAAAGAAGGAAGAAAAAGTGACCTAAGCATAAGGTGACAGCAGGTTCTGGTGTGGCAGAGACACGTGCAAGTATTTTTAAAAAATATATATATATTGCCCTAACCGATTTGGCTCAGTGGATAGAGCGTCGGCCTGTGGACTGAAGGGTCCCGGGTTAGATTCCAATCAAGGGCATGTACCTTGGTTGCGGGCACATCCCCAGTGGGGGGTGTGCAGGAGGCAGCTGATCGATGTTTCTCTCTCATCGATGTTTCTAACTCTCTTCCTCTCTGTAAAAAAAAATCAATGAAACATATTTAATATATATGTATATTTTATTATTGATTTCAGAGGGGAAGAGAGAGAGAGAGAGAAGCATCAATGATGAGAGAGAACCATGGATCGGCTGCCTCCTGCATGCCCCCTACTGCAGATCAAGCCCAGCACTGGGGCCTGTGCCCTTGACTGGGAATCGAACCCTGACCCCCTGTTTCATAGTATTACAGTGGCCCCTTCACATTCTGGAAAGTGTCTGGAAGGGTCTTGATTTGAGTGATAAATCCCGAGACCATCCTACCAAAGAGGAGATCACCCAGGGGCACCCCGCCTCCCCCCAGGTGTGGATGGGCCCCCGCCCCTGCGGAAGGAAGGCTGAAACCGCAGGCTCAGCTCCACGGGTCTCTGGTGCCGCCTACAGGTCGTCTGTGGAAATGCCTCTCCCTTCTGCTCCCTTCACCCAACTCTGGACTGACCGACCTCATAGAACTTGGCCAAAGGCGTCCAGAGCCCTGAAGCTGGACGCCCCGGGGGTGGGGGTGGGGGTATGGTGCAGACTGGGACCAGTAGTGAAGGCTCTGTTACAGTTATGGAACCACATGGGCCCAGCTGAGACCGACAGAGCCAAGCTCCTCCCCTTCCCCCTTCCCCCGTCCTGCCTAGTGTGGTAAATGGGACACAGAGGCCCCATTCGGACCTGAACGGGGTAGGATTGGACAGCACATCGCTGGAACCTTCCTGGGACCCTCACCCCATGCCCATCTTCCCCGTCTGGAACACATGCATTTGGGTAGTGGGGAAGGCAGGAGACATCAAGTTACTCCTATGCTCAGGGGCGCACAGTAGGCACCTTATCTCCAGCCTCCTGAATGGGGTGAGAGGTAGGAATGTAGGAGCAGAGTGGGGTCTAGTCTTGCTGGAGCTCGAACCCAAGGGTCTTTGATTCCAAATGTGGCGCTGCTTCGGGGTGCCTGACTTGAGCAATGTTTGCAAAATGCAAAGCACCCCATGGAAATCTAATATATACTTTTAAAAAATATTTTTTTATTGATTTCAGAGAGGAAGGGATAGAAACATCCATGGTGAGAGAGAATCACGGACCGGCTGCCTCCTGCACGCCCCCCACTGGGGATGGAGTCCGCAACCCGGGCCTGTGCCCTGACTGGGAATCGAACCCTGACCTCCTGGTTTATAGGTCGATGCTCAACTACTGAGCCACACTGGCTGGGCTCTCCCACCTTCTTCATTATGTTTGGGGATGTATGTACCCTGAGCCGGTCAAGGTTTCTCACCGACGGCCTCCCCTAGGAATTTTTATTTTTTTTCAGATCAAGAAGCTGAGGCTCAACACGGTTAATTATTTCACAGGCAGCAGCACGGCCCGAGTCAGAACCTGAAGGAGTCCAGGTCGTCTCGCTTGCTCCAGGGTCCTGGTCCCCAGCCACCGTCATACCCCGTGTCAGCAGCACAGAATTCATGCACACACACGTGTCATTGCATTTTAAGAGGGTGCCTTTGTGTGTGTGTGTGTGGGGGGGCGACATTCCACATACGAAAGCCATTGAGCTAGATATTAGGACACATAAAAGCTAATGAACTTTGGAAAACAGGAGACATCAGAATGTGTGTGTGTTTTAACCTATTTTGCTAACAACCATCAGCTAATCATCAGCCTGAATTCAGCAGTGCCCTGTTCCCTAGGGACACACACACACACACACACACACACACACACACACACGCTGAGGTGCTGGGCCCCTGCCACCCCCAGGAACTCAGAAACCACCCTGGGTCTGTAAGTGACACAGATCAACCGAGAAAGCAAATGGCCTCAGACATCAGCAACATCATAACCCAGTTGCCACCCTTTAACGCAACACCCACTGAGCAGGGGCAGGGGTGGAGGGTGGGAGGAGATGCGGCAAAGATGACACAACCACAGGATCGCAGACGCTTCTTGCAGTTCTGGGTATACTTGTGCTGTCCCCGACAAGCCCGGGACCCAGGACACCAGTAGGCAGCTGGAGGCCACTCACATGGAGGGCGTGTCAGTTTCTGGGGTGCATTGAGGAGCAGGGAAGGCATCGTGCGAGGAGCAGGGTGGGGAGACCAGATGGCTTGCCCGTGTGTGTGATTCAGACCTTCCTGTCATAGAGAAAGGATTTTGTTTGACAGAAATTCCCAGAATGGCTGACACGCCCATGTCGGGGGGTCCCCAGCCCTTCCCGCAGCCTGTGGTGAAGGAACTGGGGGCCTGTGCCCACTGGTACGCCCAGCGCCACTCGGACAGCTCCAGGGACGACGGGACGAGGTCAGGGACTTGCACCGAATGGACTCCGTGGTTCTCCAGTCTTGGGAGGGAAACAGTTTGGGGAGCACCCGTTTCCGTCTTTGCTAGCCACTCGACCCATCTTGACCTCTCATTGTTTTTCTTTTTATTTATTTTTAAACATTTTATTGATCTTTTACAGAGAGGAAGGGAGAGGGATAGAGAGTTGGAAACATCGATCAGCTGCCTCCTGCACACCCCCCACTGGGAATGTGCCCGCAACCCAGGTACATGCCCTAGACCGGAATCCAACCTGGGACCTTTCAGTCTGCAGACCGACGCTCCATCCACAGAGCCACACCAGCGTGGGCTATTTTTTAATATTTTTATTGATTTCAGAGAGGAAGGGAGAGGGAGAGAGAGAGAAACATCAATGATGAGAGACAATCATAGATTGGCTGCCTCCTGCAGGCCCCACACCGGGGATCGAGCCCGCAACCTGGGCATGTGCTCTTGACTGGAATCGAACCCGGGACCCTTCAGTCTGTAGGCTGACGCTCTATTCACTGGGCCAAACCAGCTAGGGCTTAAAAACATTTCTTTAATTGATTTTTTTTTTTTTAGAGAGAGAGAGATCAGAGAGGGGAAGGGAGAGGAAGAGATAGAAACTTCCATCAGCTGCCTCCTGCATGCCCCAACTGGGGATTGAGTCCCAAACCCTGGCATGTGCCCTGACGGGGGAATCAAAACAGCAACCTATTGGTGCATGGGACGACATCCAATCCACTGAGCCACACTGGCCAGCCCCAATGAGAGGTTTTAAAAATGTCCCTCACTCCATGGATTAATTAATATCTCCTGTGCTGTTCTGTATTTCGTCAGCTAAGGGATCAGGAACCACTGGGAGATCATGAAACAGGAGGCGATTATGGGCTGGGGAGCTCCAGTCAGGACCAGGGTAAGAGGAAAACGCAGGGCCGCTGGTTGGAAAATCATGGAGGATTTCAGAATGATATGGGAGAGCATTGAACCAAGCACGAGGCCCTCTGAGCCAGGCCCTGCCTCCAGCACTCCTGCCTGAACACACTAGGAGTGCATGCCCAGTTGTGTTCCTTTGCACTTCCATGCAGCCCTTCATCCATTTGTGGGGCCTTTTTAATTTTAATATGTTTTTATTGATTTGCAGAGAGGGAGAGAGAGAGAAACATCAATGATGAGAGAGAATCATACATCAGCTGCCTCCTGCAATCACCACTGGGGACCGAGCCCAAAACCCAGGCATGTGCCCTACCCGGGAATAGAACCGTGACCTCCTGGTTCTTAGGTTGATGCTCCCAGCCAGCCTCCGGGCCATTTGTGGGGTCCCCAAGATATGTGTGTGGGGGGCTGTGTCCGAGCTGCGGACGCCAGATACAGGAGCATCCACTGAGTCACACTGGGAGTCAACATGGCCAAGGCCTTGTTCTAGGTCCTGGGGCTGGGGCTCCGAAGGAGCTATTGGCGTTTGGTGGAGACAATGAACAAAGGAACGGGGGAGGGGGGAAGGTCGCACGGTGGCAGGTGCGGGTGGGAGGCAGGGTGTCTGTGCCATGGTGGCACTTGGACCTGGGATGACCTCGGAGCCGGCCCCGCGGGGGTGACTGCGCCACGGCCAGCGTGGGAACCGGGGCAAAGGCTGCACAGGAGGGAGAGGATGGACGCGGAGCTAGCAGAGTCGCGGATTGGGGAGCGTGACCCGCCTGCACCAAGTGGTCGCCGTCAGTAGAGGGCGCGACAGAAGCCGGCGGAGAGGGGGCGGGGCGCGAGGGCCGCGTGCACGTGTGGGGCGGGGCTTGATGAGGGGCGGAGCCAGGCGTGCGGTGGGGGGCGGAGCGATGGGCGGGGCGCGCGAGGAGCGGCCTCTGCTGGTGGCGTGGGCGGGGTTAGAGACGTGGG
>PVJC01009112.1:0-46724 GCA_004026665.1 Murina feae | reverse complement strand
CACATTCTGAGGTCCTGGTGCTTAGAGCTTCAACATGTGAATTCTTTCTGAGGGGTGAGGCTCAATTCAGCCCATAATACCGCTGAACTGCAAAAGCATTCCGTAGCTGAAAACACCTCCAGAGGAAGCATGTGAGGTTCCTCTAACTCTTGAGATGACCAAGATAATCCTATTTTGAATAATAAAGGACAACCCATCTCCCAAAAGGAAACAGAAGTGCCATTTTAAGGAAGCTATTGAAGCACTTGCAGACAGTGAGCAAAACAAATTCCTCCCAAAGACATTAATTGTGTTTCCTTCCTTTGATGCATCATTAATCACATCTCTGTCCTTTTCTTTTTAAAGAAGAAAGGGGCTTGCCCTTTCTTGTTTCATTTAAGTATACCATTAAGGCAACATCCTCTCTTCTCCACAACTGTATTCCATTTTCGGCACCCAACTTTCTAATGGGAGCGGAGACTAATTTAGAGTGCTCAGTCTGAAGCTGGTATGGTAGGTATTTCTCCATCCATTATTTCAAGTTATAATAAGCGGGTGTGATTGGAGCTGCTCCCAAGATAAGCAGGCCATAATATTTTCACTGTCACCATGATCACAGACGAAGATAAGAGGCCAGTGGTGCTATTTTTACTCCCTATTTTTTACTCCTGGTGTTAAATACAAGGAGAACAAGCGAAAAACAAACTGTCCCAGCCTCTGCAGCGGAATACAAAATGTCCAACCTCTGATGGTGTTCAGGCTGCCCGTGATGCTGCTCAAGAATGACACGGATACTACTGAGGTGGTTCGGTGCCAGCAGATGCCTCTTAATTGTGTTTGCAGCCCAGAGCAGAAAGCATGCCCATTTGAGGTACTTGTTGTATCATTTTTAAATCAAGGCCATCTTTTTCTCAGTGGTAAACGTGAAATGTTTTTAAAGGCCAGACTTAGCATAAAATCTATTGGTTGCCATGGATACCACTTACCACACAGGACTGCGCTCCGTGTTCAACTGTGTGATTTTCTCTATTCAAAGGTTCAGCATTGTCAAAAAAATGACTTTTTCTGTTGTTTATCTTGAAGTTCATTATGGGGAAGGCAATAAATAAGATAATCACATATGGAGGGGAGCAACGTGGGGAGTCACGTGGGCGCTATGCCTTAAAATTCTGTATTTTACAATAATTAGAGTCAAACTGGCTATTGTTAGGAAATAAAATGCGGCTGATCTTTTCCTGTGTATGTGAATATAAAGTAAAGCAGGTACTTGGAAGCCTACTCCCAACAAAATTACACGGTAATAAGGCTTTCCACACCTACACAGCACTTAAGCGAGGAAGCTCTGAAGAGAGAGATTTAGCTCTGATAAGCTTGAAACTTCCCGGCCTTCCCCTTTATGAGAGAAAATCTGGGTTCAGGACCTCGTGCCCACTGAATTATTCATGCCATCTTCCCATCACATACCTTTAGGAATGAAACAGTTAGGCTGCTATTAACCAAGTGCACAGGTCCCCAGGCTCCCATACAGCCGCCCACACCGCAGCTGGCCCCCCAGTGCTCTGCTAATTAGCTTGAATATTTGTAGCTAACATCTTCCAAGCCCCACCTCTTCTTCTGGCCCACCTCCAGTCCCCAAGGGAAAGTAGGAAGTTAAAAAAAACAACCCACAGAGAACTGACAGAAGTCGCAAGAGGGAGTTTCTCACATTACGGGAGGGTATTCAAAGGTAATTTGGTGTCAGCAAGTTCCCTTTGGCTGAAGCCTATAATGTTTTGCTGTAACTCCCAACTAATCAAGGGATGTCCTGAACATTGACTTGTCACTTATTTAAGTTGCTCTCCTGTCACCTCTCTAGCATTTTTAGATTCCTTGATTCAGGCTATTTGCATGACAATGAGGGAAAAGGGAGACCTTAATGAAGGCCTCAGTTTTGGAATGTGCTAGCCAGCTTTGGGTGTGCTCAATAATCGCCTGGAGGGAGATGGAATTCTCATTTGGGTTCAAGGCCAAGCAGTATACTGATGCTTGCTAATATGCAAATTCCAACTTGTCACCAAAATTACCTATAGCTGGTGGAGTTGTCTGAGCTGCAGAGTGATAGTCAAATCCCTGCCTGGGCACAACCTACTTGCAAGATGCACTGGCAGCTAACTAACATAAAAACAAAGCAAAATAAAAGTAAGAATGCCCAGGGAGAGCACAAGTGGCATAGATCATCTCCTGACCACACATTCAGCTGTGCGGGAAAAATGCCGGTCTATCTGACCTGGAGTTTCAGTCAGATTCACACTAAAGAAACTGAAAGAAGGGACCCCTGCAAACCAGTGTTGCTGGCTGGAAATCAGAAGGGGTGGCTGTGAAGGACAGCTCGCAGAGGTATGGTTGTTGTCTGCTTGGTACATTGATTTATCCTAGTGTCTAGAACATTGTCTGGCACACAGTAGATATGCAAGAAATCTTAGCTATTGAGATAAGCTGTAGGCAGTTACTAAAAGGTAACTATATTAGTTGGATCTTTCTTGAAAGTAATGAACACTAACTCTGGTTAGCTTAAGCAGAGATGGTACTTACAGCCATGCCATAGGGAAAGGTGAAAAACACAGGTAGGAATTAAGGAAGTTCCAGGAGTCTAGGTTGCAGAAATCAATAGAGGCTTTCTTTAGGATGCTGCCACTGGGATGAATCAGCGCCAACCATTTTCAGTCTTTTTGTCATTTGCTCAAGATACTAATTTTTAGTGAGACTGTTTGAGGAAGAATGACCTTAGTTTAGACCATCTGCTCACCTTGTCACTAGAGTATGGCTGGAACACATAGGACCTGGCTAGAAACTACAAGTCCCAGCCTCCCTTGCAGCCGATTGTAATCAGGTGACCAAGTTTGCACCAAAGGAATATAACTCTAAGTGCTAAGCAGACACTTACAGGGTTAGCACTCCTCGGTGCTTCCTTTCCTTCCTACTGGGTGGAAATTGCAAAGACTGGAGTAACCTTGGAAATCATGCATTGAAGATGGCAGAGCTGCCCCATTAGCCTAGGTCCCCTGATGACTGTGTGGAGCAGAGCCTATCTACTGGCTCTGGATTGTTATATGAGAGAGAAATACCTTCTATTCTCTTTGATACAATACATTTTGGAGTCTCTTCATTATGGCTACTAAGGGCTTCACTTTAATACTGGATGTAAGAAGAGAAACATCACCCCCTCCAAAGCAATCTGTTCAGTCACTTTCAAACTGAAGGAGAAATGGACCCTTGGAAGCAAAAACAGTAAACGCCCATTATGATAGCTGCTGTTATTGGCAATGCATGTGTACTATGATCACCATGCACCAGCTACATTCAGCACCAATGTTCACGGTTCCTGCTTCTAGATTAGACTGTGTGATTTGAAATTCCCAACCCAGGAGTGCCTTTTTCTTTGCCCCTTAAACACCTGACTTGTCCCAAGTGTCTCACTCTCCTCAACTTACCGAAGTTCCAATCACAGCATTCTTTGCTGAAGGGGCTGATGAATTAAATCAAAACCCACTTTAAATGAAGAGAATTGAAGTTCCATGCCTGCCATCTTGCCTCCGTAGCTGCCACCACTTGAGCTACAGACTAATCTCTAGCACTGATGAGCACATGCCCAGGCTCAAGAAAAACCATTTTGTGCTAACAACCCCGAAGGAGCCATCATCAAGTAAACAACTCATTAGTCTGTGGAGAGAATGGGCAGCAGAGGCACAGACTCCTAATTTGTATTTTTACTTTGTGATTTATTTTCAATCAATCAACAAGTCCTTATCGACTGCTTACTATGGACCCATCACTGCTTTCATTTTGAGTAGAACAATGTATTGTTTTCAACATGAGTATTATTGCTGGTGTTTCATAAAAGTTATTGGATTACTTTTTCCTAGTTAAAAGACACACATACACTTACGTATTTTAACTCTTGCTGTGTTGTTAAGGGTCACTTTCCAATTTCATTTTGAAAGCCAAAAGTAAAGTGGGAGGTAAACTTTTGCTGAAATGTGCTTTCTTCATTGGTGCAGCCTTTAAGTCAGTGGTTCTCAACCTTCCTAATGCCGCGACCCTTTAATACAATTCCTCATGTTATGGTGACCCCCAATCATAAAATGATTTTCGTTGCTACTTCATAACTGTAATGTTGCTACTGCTATGAATCGTAATGTAAATATCTGATATACAGGATGTATTTAGGCGACCCCTGTGAAAGGGTCGTTTAACCCCCAAAGGGGTTGCGACCCACAGGTTGAGAACCGCTGCTTTAAGTTTTTACTCTTTCTTTAATTTACTTGTTTCCTATTTCTGAGTTGATCTCTTGCCCATATTCTGGCATTACACAGATTTGAGACTGTAACCAGCTCAGAGTTCTCTTCAAGTGAGCAGCTGGCATCACCACCATCTCTGTTCATGTCCATCTCACGTAGTCTGCCAATTCTTAGATATGGTCCTTCACACTTTGCCCAAGAACCTGGTTCTGATTAGCCCAGTCCTGATCATTAGTGTCTTCTACACTGCTCAGCCAGTCAACCCTTCCATTCCTCCTTGGCCATTGGTTTGCTGCACCTACCCCATCCCTCAAAGAATAGGTATAAGAGGAAGATCTGAGGTCTTCAGAGAAAGGTCCTTTGAACCTCAGTATCCATAAGGGTAAGCAACTCAGAGGTCAGAGAAAGTTAGAACTGGGTCTAATCATGGGTCTAATCAGGACTCTGAACATCTGATTATAGGCTAATATGGCAAAGCTAGGCATGAGTAATGAGCCTGACGGTTAATGAAGTTTGTAGGACAAAAACACCACACTGCATTTCCACGGCTGAACACTGCCAGATGTGGTGGGGAGAGGAGGACCTGCTGGACACCCATGGGGCAATGCAGCCCCCCAGTGCCTACTTTGGGGGCAGAAATACTACTTCCTTGAGTGGGAGAAGCTGGAAGTTCCCTGGCAGAGATGAGGAGGCCTTCCCTTCAGAAGCTGCCATGCTTTGCCATCATCCTGGAAGGTCCTCCCCTCAAGCACTCTAGTCTGCTGCATGCTCCCTCCTCATTGTCCTCTTCCTTCCTTCTATTACATCCTGAATTATAACAGTTAAGAGAGGAAATGAGCAGAATTACTTAATACCCACAGGCTGAACTTGCAGCTACAGTGGTTGTCTGATACATTTGGAGGCAAATCTGTGAGCTTCCACTGATAAAGGACCTGAGGCTTGCAAGTAGCACAGAGGACCCTCAAGGTGCTCCAAATGGCGGGACAATGAAGACATAGATGACCCCCAGCCACTCTTAGAGGAGGTCAGGCTAAGACAAGAACTGGTCTCAAAGAGCTTGCACAGCTTCTGTTCCTTCTGGACCCCACTGATGACAGCGGGCTCAGCTCTCCCAGGCTGCCAATTCTAACTCTCTCCTGAACACTTACAGTGGCTTAATTATTTTAATTGAAAAAAACAGGCTACTAATGATTGCAGCTCTCTCCGCCAATACACAATGGGATGGAGGTCCACTGTGCGTTTTTAAAGGCTTGCCGCCTCAGAATGGCTCTCACACTTGGCTGGAAGCAGGGAGCTCCCGGCCCTTTTGGGAGGGCTAGTTAATGAAGTCAATGTCAATTCATTCCTTCTGCCTTCTGTGGAAAACTCACCCCATAGCTCTGCCTGAGTCAAAAGGGTTCCACAGTGCCTATGATTTCTTGTTCAAGAAAAAAGAATAGCTTTTTGCATAATTCTGAGAGCAAGCAACATGACTCTCCACCACACCCTGGAAAATTCTGAGATACACAATGCATAACATGCACAGAGACCCCAGCACGCAAACCGTGATAAGGAGGCGCATGGCATTCCACAGCCAGTCATCTGCCTGTGAAGCGACATAAAAGCCCAGTTAGTGCTGAGTAACAGCTGTATTTTTCTTGTTTACAAATTCCAGTTGTATGAAAGTGGCACACAACAAGGAAACACCATGTCTGCCAATAATGTAAATTGCTTGAGATTGCTGAGGAATTGGTGAACCAGAGGGGGTTGCAGAGGTAGCTTTGGGAGTTCATGTCTCGGCTCAAGATTTTAGACACAGGCATGTTGATCTTAACTTAGCAATTCCAACTAGGGTGCGAGGAAAGTTGGTACACATGTGGAGGATGTTTGGGGCAGAGCATGGAATCTGAGGGTCTGTGGAGGCCAGAGCTGCAACATGAGGAGACATGAAGGGAACAGAAGTGATATCCATCCAAGTACCAAGATCATCTTAGGTTCTCCCCACCTCTAGCCAACTACTGCCACATCCCGCGTTCTCCTGCGCAGAGGGCCTTGAAGGGCCTGAGCAGAAACATGTAAGTGGGAAGCTTCTGCTTCTGGATCAAGGTGTTTCCCAAGGAGCCTGTTAATTGCTCTTTCACCTCCGGCTCTAGCACTTTTGGGATCTCGGTTTTATGATGAGGGGAGACCTGGGCATGGAGTCTCACAACCAACTATGGGTGGGTGGGTGGGTAGGTATCATTATGTCCAGCTTTACTGATGAAGAGGTTGGGGCTCAAGAGGTTTAAGTGCCTGTGTCCATGCGAGTAGCACAGAATCAGGAGAGTCAAAAGTCACCCCAGGCTTTCTGAAGTCACTCTTTACTACCATGCTGCCTCTTCTGGGTGTGCTGGTTGCTCACTATCAACCCACTCTTTTGGCTCCTACCTCACTTTGCACCTCAATGTGTCCATCTGGCTCCTCACAGCCTGCTTGCCTGAGCTCCAGTCGCCATACGTGCTCCTCCTGCTTCTGCTTACGGGGCTAGCTTTGGAGAGCTTGCTGGTGATTGCTAGTTTCCCAGGTTTCCACACTCCTGACGATCCATCTGCCTGCTTTCTGACCATGACTTCAGCCCACTCCAGGTCTAACAGCCTGGAGTTTTGTCTGTCTCTGTGCTTCATTGGCCATGTTTTCTAGAGGACTGTCCGTGATGCTGGGCCACGTTTCAGGGGGAGGGGAGGAGAAGGTCATCAGCCAAGGAGATGCTGAGCCAGGTGGCAGAGGCCAAGTCAGAGTTGGGGAATGGAGCCAGGGTGCAACAGGTGGGCACTGGGGAAGAGGCACCAGAATTTATGCAGAGGTCAGTAGTGTGGAAGCCAAGGAGAGATGCCAGTCAAAGGCAGATAAAATTGGGGCAGCTCTGGAGTTAATGCTATTTCACTGGCCTCTACCCATGCGGTGTTCCTTGCAAGCACAGCTGACATGTTTTACTAGCTTCAACTGTATTACCTTAGTGAGATATGGTGATGCCAAAGGCAGAGCAAGAGGGAGCAGCTAGAAAGAGTTTTCCAGTTAGTTGTACTTACAGTTTTCTGGGAAGAACACCATGCAGGACCACTCAGACCAGCACCAGGGTCGGCCACAAGGCAGAAAGTACAACAGTGGACACGAGCCTTTATGGTGTTTTCTGTGGGAAGGTACATACGAGGCAGAATTGGTTCATTTGTATAATTTAGCCAGGCTCTGGGCCTCAGGCCCTGGGGAGATTGGAGCAAGTGTATAGTGACTCATAGTATGAGAGCCCCAAAGAGGAGGTGGTTGGGGGCGTAGAATTAATTGGCTGCTACAGAAGAAGAACTCACCAGCCTTTAGCCAGGACCTCAAAACTGGGTAGAGACAGCATTTATCTGAACCACATTACAAGTGAGTTGGGATGGACACAATTCTTAGGGGAGTTTTTTTTTTTTTAATAATTACAAAAGTAGTATATCGAGGTTGAAAAACTCAACGACACACTGAAAACATTTTAAAAATGACTCCCAACATCTCAGGGAGATAAATTTAATAGATAAATTATGTAGATAAATGTAATCGATAAATATGTATTTTTCCAGAATTTTGGCTATGTCTATAGGAAATGTGTGTCTATGGGCACACATGCTTATACTTACACATATACTATTACACAGCGTTTTGTAGTTTATACAAAAGATAAAAAAAGGTTTACACTATGGCATACATTTCTTTAAGCACACCACCACCACATGGAACTTTTCCATGTTAATGCATAGAGACATCATTCTTTATTAATGGGTGCATAGTATTCCACAGTATGGCCCAACCATTATACATTATGAATAATTTTTCTATTAATTTCTATTTATGTTGCTATCAGATTTTTCTTATTGATTCAGTAAACACTATACAGACAAGACTTCTCTGGGAAATAAACTCAAAGAAGTGAAATTTCTGGATCTAAGTGGGGATAAATGGTGATGGAAGGAGAAATGACTTTGGGTGGTGAACTCATGATGTAATATACTGATGATGTATTTACAGAGTTGTACACTTGAAACCTGTATTTTATTAACCAATGCACCCAAAAAATTTAATAAAATTTAAAAAATATATATGCATTTTAAATGTAATTTCCAACTGTCCAGTTTTTCTTTGAAAATATTATACCAGTTTATATTCCCACAATAGTCTATGACTAGACATTATTGATCTTAATTTTCCTAATCTAATGGGTAAAAATTTGCGTGTTTTAAACTGTATATATCTGATAACTAAGGAAGTTTGTTCTGCAATGTATATTAGCTATTTGAATCTCCTCATCTAGAAATGAACTCAAAGTCTTTTCCTAATTTTAAAACTTTTTTGTATATTAAAATCTTAACTTTTTATTATGTAATTATAAATATTTTATGAATATAATTTGCTTTTAATTTTGTTTGTGTTTTTCTGTATAAAAACCTTTCTGTTTTATATAATAAAATCTGTCCATATTTTCTTTTATGGTCTTTGGGTTTTCTGTCTTGCTTAGGAAGGCTTTCCCATTGGGAGTAGACTTTTAATATATTAGTGCTGGGCAATAGTCCTAGTGCTGATATTACCCCAATGAGGAGCTATTTCTGCTTGCTAGGGGGCTGGGTAGGCATGCCAACAGTACAAGTCACTGATTAAGTGATTCTTCTTAACTTCTCCTGTGCCAAATACCTCTTTGAGATTCTGATAAAAGTTACAGACCCCACACAATTTTAACTATTACTTCAGAGGTTTATAGACTACACAAACTCATTCTATCATGGACCCCTGGTTAGTCTTCCTCAGGTTACAAACATGCCCCCTACTGAATTCAGAAGTATCTGATCTGGGTACATGGTTCAAGTGATTTATGCCATCAAATGTATTGTCTCAGGTGTCTCCTCTAAAATGTCACCTGGGAAGCTCTTTATGGAACTGCCTTGTCCACCCTGGATATTCATGACATCCCACAGTTACAAATATAAGGGCAAATGTCACCCCAGCTCAGGCCTATGTTCCAGGCCCTTCTCACAAGAGCAGCTTCCTTCACTGTACCCATGGTTCCCTCAGATCACTCTGACTTCCCACTGGGGCTTTTGCATACAACCTGAGGTGGCTGAGGGAGGAGGTGGATTTGCAAGGACAGATGCCAAGGGCTGCAAGATAGTTGGCATGGAGGTCAGAATCTACCTATCCTCAGAAAGCCCATAATGAAGGACAGTGCATTAAGCAGCAGGACCTTGCAAGGGCTCTGGAGGGAAGAAGCCAGGAACTTGGAGGTTCAAGGCCTCTTCTCTTCTGAGAAAACCAACAGACTGTCATTGAGAAAAAAGGTTCAAGGACCTCTCCAGAGTTGTTAGGCCTCCCCACGTGCCGGGGAGGAAGGGAAATCAATTACAGGGACCTCAAGTCCCTGTACATGTAGGAACTCCAAAACAGATGCAAACATCCTCTGCAGTCACATTTCTCTGTGATAAAAAACTTCTGAGCGAATCTAAATACTTGAACAGGAGCTTGAGAGGCTGATCCCAGCTTGGGAAAAGCCAGCTTTGTATGGTTCTGATTGCTTTCCATGGGGCTCTGGTCACAAAAGTCAGCTTAGAGAATAGAAATTGGCACGCTCAGCACTTAAATTTAGGAATATCATCTAGCACCCCCCCCCCCCCCCAATGAGGATTCAGATCCCATATGCGGCAGGCCTTAGCCCTCTAGGGGTCTGTGTTTCCCAGCTTCCCTTTCTACCTCAGATTCCCTCTGGGTGTCTATATGCAATGAACAAAATGTTTGTTTGGATGTTTGTGCCTCCAAACATTACTACTCTTTTTTAAAAAATATATATTTTTAGTGACTTCTGAGAGGAAGGAAGATGGAGAGAGAGATAAAAACATAATGATAAGAGAGAATCATCAATCAGCTGCCTCCTGCACTCCTCACACTGGGGATTGAGCCTGCAACCCGGGCCTATGTCCTGACCGGGAATCGAATCATGACCTCCAAGTTCATAGGTCGGTGCTTAACCAGTGAACCACACCAGCCAGGCTAAACATAACTACCTTTTTTTTTAAATTGATTTTTTACAGAGAGGAAGGGAGAGGGATAGAGAGTTAGAAACATCGATGAGAGAGAAACATCGATCAGCTGCCTCCTGCACACCCCCCACTGGGGATGTGCCCGCAACCAAGGTACATGTCCTTGACCAGAATCGAACCTGGGACCCTTGAGTCCGCAGGCTGATGCTCCATCTACTGAGCCAAACCAGTCAGGGCAACATAACTACTCTTGATCATCATCTTCCCAGAGCAATAATCAGCCAACATTCAACTCTTATGGAATATGGAGAATAAGCTACCCAACACAAAGAAATGCAGGTCAATCCAATCTTCTCCCAGTGGCTGTGTTTGTTTAATCTTCCACTTCTCATAAAGCATTTCAAGTGAAGAGGAAGAAGATTACCACCCACAGTGGAGATCGGGGTAAAGTAGAGAAGGACTGCTTGAGCTCCAGGAATAAACCAGTGGCTGCTGGTGAGATGACATTTTTCTAATCCTGAGTAGCATCCAGGTGATGCACTGGGCCAGGGAGAAGCCTGAGTTGAACATAGTTCCTGCTTTCAAGGAACTTCCGTCGGTTTAAGAAGATTCTCCTGGCAGAAACACATGGATAAACAGTGGCTACATGCCATTCAATGCATTTGATCACTTTTTAGGTAAAACATTTGCTTCATGCACCTAACATGTAGCCGGCCCATATGGAACAAGCCCTGTTGGGAACATGGTCTTGAAGGACTTCTGCTTTCCTATTTTCCCAGCAGCAACATGAGGTAGATCCCTTAATTTGCATATTCATAATCGGTCCCTGAGATGTGTGTGTGGTTTTTTTTAATTTTGAGATTTTATACAAAGACAATCACTGAGCTCACATTCTAGAATGAGGACATTCTAGAAATAAATATTCTACTCAGTGTTTATATTCATACACAGTTATGTATACCATATCTTTCATATGCCCTATGACATTATTATCTCATAGCGATCGAAGTGGGAGTAACTCTTTCTTGTTTCATTTGCACAAAATCTTTAGTTTCAACTTACAGTCCGTCAGCTAATTTCTTCAAAAGTTAGTCTTTCTAAAAACCTATAAAATGCGGGTTGCCCACAGCTCACCTCTCTCCCTCGCTCTCCCTTGCTCTGTGTCCGCATTCTTTTTTTATTCCCTGCTACAATCGGCATTCTTTACACTATGAAGATAAAAGGAGAATTTTACATTTCTTTTGGTGGAAAAAGTCACTTCTTATTTGGAGTATAAAATCAGAATTAATTTCTTCAACTTTCCCTCCTCTTGGAGCAGAAATCAAATGTCTGATGATTCCTGTGTAACACAATTAAACAATCCCTCACCCCTCCTGAAACCAAAACGTACACACACCATTGCACAAGACCACAGTACTCTAGGAGGGGCTCTGCTTCAATGTTTTATACCACAGTGTGTAAGCTAAAGGGCAAACCTGGCTAAAGTGGGCAGTGTTTTTAGCAATACAGATTCCCAAGCCTACCTGGACTTTTGAAGTTGGAATCTTTGGGGGTAAACCTGGAAGAACTATGTCTATCCAAACTTCTATGATTTGCTTGACACAGATGGGAGTTTTACAACAGCAAAGAGTAAATGCAATGAGGACGCTGCATTTATGCAAAGTGAGAGAAGCAGAGAAAGCCTCCCATTCTTGAAATTGGGGCATAATCCACGCAAGTGTAGATATTTCAGACCCACCTGAATGCAGAGAGCTCACAGAGGAGTGAGGTGTTCTGGGCCGAGATGGAGCTGGGGAGGGTTAAGAAGTGAGCATGGAATCAAGGTGTACTCAATCTCTGCCCAGGGAGGAAGGAAGAGCCCAGATTGAGCCTTCCCAGGAAGGCTCTGGGATTTGTGATCCTTCACTCTCCTGGAACTCTCAGCCTTTGAGGAGGAGGTGCTTTCATCCCCAAAGTCATAAACCCAGAGAAATCTGTGATGGAGATGCATATCTGGCCTGAGCTGTGGTCCCTTTACACATTAGAATACCTGGCCCCTTTCCCCAATCTTCTGATTTAAATGGCCTGGAGCTGGACTGGGCGCAGGTATGTGTGAGTTCCCAGGTTACTCTGATGTACCCGTCAGAGCTGAGCTCCACTGAACCGGCCAGCTGGAACCCACCAACTGGTTTGACCCTGTGCCTGAATGTCCTTATCTGTCCTGAAGGATGTTGCTGAGGTACTGAGACTCCTCAGTGCCCTTCCAGTCTGTCTACCATTCCTCTCCTCTTCACAGGCATCTCACTCTCTCTGCAAGTTTCTGTGCCACTCCATGGGGTGCCTCCCTCCTATCTTATCTGTTATGCTTTGGTTCATCTGGGCCCTCAATCTCTAAGTGACAAAGACTGCTAATTGCTTAATCACATGAACTAATTGCTGCTAACACTACCTGGCTAAAGTGCTCTCGGAGCCAGTTCAGTTCTTCCCAGAGGAGCAGTCCCTACGCAGGTGCTTGCAGGCAGGGCCAGCAGGAGACAGCAGGGCTTCTCAGACCTCCCAGTCGAACCCTAGAGGGGCTACATCATGCAGAGAGCTAAGAACAGAGCGCTGTCCTTCCCAGGTGAGTGAAGCTGGGCCGTTCCTTGGTCTCTGCAATACAGGGGGTAGCAACACTTACCTTCTAGAATCATTATTAGGACCCATTAAAGCAGCGGTTTTCAAACTGTGGGGGTTGAACGACCCTTTCACAGGGATCGCCTAAATACATCCTGCATATCAGATGTTTACATTACGATTCCTAATAGCAGCAAAATTATAGTTATGAAGTAGCAACGAAAATAATCTTATTGTTGGGGGTCACCACAACATGAGGAACTATATTAAAGGGTGGCGGCATTAGGAAGGTTGAGAACCAAAAGGGTGTGACACACTGTAGGTGTTCTATAAATAGTAGCTTTGTTTGCCTTCCAGTCAAAGGCCAGACCCAATTATATCTTTTAATAGCCACATCTCATTCTTACCATGCGGAGATTAAATCTGCAACAAAGCCAGCTCTCTTTCACCCTGCACTTGTGTAGTTTGTTTTTTTATATCTAACTATTTTTATAATTTTTTCCTGTTAAATATTTTCTGCTTATTTCCTCCCAGCCCCTACGTCTTGTAAGAGTTTCTGGATCCCGATTCTATTCTCCGATATAGTAGCTAACCTTTCTGGTTTGTGTTATCAGCAGAGATAGACAGAGGTGCCCTCATGTTTTCACCAAATCATAGATAACATCGTGGAAGAGAATGGGGCAAAAGAGGAAGCCTATTTACACCCCATGATGTTGACTTGTTAGCCAGATCTCTTTAGTGTTAATATCAATTTTATACCAACTATGCTGTCATTCAGTTTACATGACCACATTTCTCCACTGTTATTTTTGAGGCAGAAACTGGTTTCCTGACCCAATATTCATTCTTTTCTTCCTCTTAAGTAACAAAACCCTATATTTAGCTGTACTGATAGCACCTCTTCCTGCTAGAAATGGCCATGTGCGTCTGGTCTGGCCAGTGAGATGTAAGTAGAAATGTTTTGTGGGACTACAGGCCAATCTCCTTAAAAGTAGCTGACTCAGCTCGGGGGAGCTAGCCCTTCCCCCTTCTGGTGCTGGAATATGATGCAATGGCTGCGTCTCCAGCAGCCATTTTGGATCATGAGGTGAACCTGTGGATGAAAGAAGCAGCCTGGTGTTTGCTGAACTTGGAAGCACCAGAGCAGACCATGACTGCCGAAACATTTTCTTACAGGAGAGAGAAATAAGTGTGCGCCTTTTAGACTTCTGATGGGAATCTGAGATTTCTCTCGTATCTGGAAGAGTTCTATATTTCCACAGCCCTTCCAACCTTTGAAAAGTAGCTTGGGATGTCCTTATTAAAAGGAGAAAAACAAAAAGAAAAATTTATCAGCAAGCAGTTGAGTAGACTTCCTAATGTTAGACACTAGAAAAGCCTTTCTTGGGAGACTTAGGCCATTTCTAACAGTTTCCTTTGAAATAGCTCATTATGCTCTAAAAGAGCCAGAACCAGCAGCCAATTACCCAATGGAAATCACTCACTGTGTGGGCTGCCTCCTCTCTCTGGGCGCATAATTTCAAAATGCAATTTCCAGAATCACGCTAAATACTTGTAAACAGAGAATGGTTTAATTGAAAGGAGGAACAATTTCAGGGGATAAAAATGAGAGTTGTTTCTCATTGGATCAATAACAGAGAAATCCTTTTGGGGTCAGACTTGCGGTTCCCATCATCTTCCCACCCAACTCAGGTCCATCCCTGCAGTGAGAGGTACTGACCTTAGCAGAGGAAGGCAGAGGTTTTTATGGAATCGTAGAAAGAGCACTGCATTTGCATTCAGAAGATATGAGTTCAAGTCCCAGCTCTGGCACTTACTAGGTTGTTATCATTAGCAAATTACTTAGCCTTCTTGAGCCCCAGTTTCCTCATCTCAAAAATGGGACTGATGTACAGGGTTAGGAGGATTGAGTGGGCGACATATGTGTGTAAAATGTCAAGTGCGCTTTTGGAACGTGAGCCCCACGAGAGCTGTGGCTCAGCTGTATTCCCTGCTGCCTTCTTCAATGTTCTGTACTATTTGTGAAGATCGTACGGGGCTGTATCAGTTACTATTGCCATAAAACTGTGGCCTAACAAACATCAAGTTGCAATGGCCTACCACCATCAACATTTGGTTTTCATTGGTCTGCAGGGTTTAGCTGACCTGGCTGAGCCTGACTGCTCTCCACTGGGCTGGCTCTGCCTCGGCACTCTGGCTGGGACGACTGAGCTGGGACAGCTCTGCTCCATGGATTTCTCCTATGTCTCTGGTTTCACCTTTCTCATGGTGATGGCAGAAGCACAAGAGGAAGCAAGACCAGTATACCTGGACTTTGTCTACTAATATGGTCAGTAGAGTAAGACGCATGGCTAAGCCCACGGATGGGGATTTCACTTTGCTCACAGAAGGATACTTCCAAGTTACACGGCAAAGGGAGTAGATAGAAAGAGGGGTGAAAAATTGGGCCATTAATGCAATCTACCACAAGATGCAATGAACTACAAGTATTTATTATGGGCATGAATGTTTTTTGAATGAATGAAGACAAATGTGAGATATCTGAGCCTCTTAAAGCAAGCCCTCCCCTTGTCCATCAAGGCTCTGCTCTTCCCCTGCCTGTAAACCTGGGGGTAGGGTAGGGGGAGCAGCTACATGTCTTGACAAAGCCATGCTGTAAAATAAAGACATTCATCTGCAGCTCCTTCCCTCATCCCTCTTGGAGCTCCCCCTTCCTCTCCAGCCTTCCCTGCTAGCACTCCCAGCACCTAGCCTATGTGGTTTAGCTCACTCTTAACTAATTATTAAGATAGTAACTGATGTCTAAGGGTATTAACTAACGGTGTTGAGGCAATTTAAGAAGTGCAGGCACAACCAAGGTGGAACATTTCTGTCTTCTTTCATTTACAACGATAATAACTATCAAAAGCACTAAAAGCAGAAACTGTTCATGGGGGCTCCTTTTGAGGAGTTATACTAGGGTTAAGGTAGATGAAGAAGACATTTCCTTTATATTTTATACCTGTGCTATTGTGAAAAAATGTTGAACCATATCCCCATGCTATTTTTAGAATGTATTTTTTTTTAAAAAGGTTTAAAGATTCAGTCTGTGAATACTTTTATATGTATGCTTTCCAGCCCTGGAGAGATGAAGCTATAAAGGTGAGAAGGCAAGCATTGTTGTAGGAAGCAAATTTTACGCTGTGGACGGTGGCTTGCCTACCCTAATTAGAAGGCCTCTGTTTTAAAAAAAGAAAAAGAAAGCAATTCATCCTTCCTCATAATAATACATAGAAGAGAGCACAGGTGAAATTAACATTCCTGTCTGCTCACCTGGAATGAAATGTCACTGAGTGAGAAAGTGGTTACTTCCAAGGCTGAATGAGCAAACTATTTAGGCAGATGGGAAAGTCTTGTTGTACTACTGATTTGGGGCTTATTTTCCATGTCTTTCCATTTCTTCCTGCCTCCTCTAGGCTTCCTATGGGCCTGGGTTTGCATGAAGAGTGTGTTTGGGGGAGCATATCCTGGGAAGGCAGTAGCCTCATTTTAGAACTTGCAATTTTGTTTTAAAGTGATGCCGTACCGCAGGAAGGCACAGTAGGAAAAAGCATGAGATGATAAATTTTGGGGGAATGCTGTTCCCAGCCTTCATATGGATAAGGTTTGGATGGTTCTGTTCTCAAGGTTTATTTCTGCTGCAGAATAACACAGGTGAAAAGCAACTTGCCCAGATTTTTATTTTGCATAAGGGCCCTAGAGCCACTGAGGCCATCTTTGGCTCACAGCTGATCAGAAATCTGCTCGCTTTCTCCTGGGAGATGCTCAGCCCAGCCTCCCTTGAAATAACAAGAGGAGAACAGACCCTGGAACCGTATTTATTCCTGGAGTTCCTTATTTATGACTGTTGGTGTTTGTGGATGCACAGGTGTGTGTGTGTGTGTGTGTGTGTGTGTGTGTGTGTGTGCGCGCTGGGTGGGGGCACTTGGGAGAAAATCTTGGAAAAAAATGACATTTCCAAAAAAGAGCATTATTTACCCTATGCTTCTGTCATTTGGGCCACAGAGAAGAAAGCATGCCATAAAAATGAATGCTCCAGCCCCTGATAAACTAAGACAAATGACCACATGCCTCAAAGTCGCTCCAACCTTGAGGCCAGTAAGATGGGCCTGGAAGTGCCAGGTGACCTTGAAACCCACAGCTTGGCAAACATCTTTCAGTAATAGGCAGCTACAAGTCATCCGGGCCCTGGGTGGGTTTCAAGCCAGTGAGGACTTGCCCTCCCTGACTCTGTAAAGGAATAGGAGGGATTGCTTCAGCCCAGGTCACAGCCCAGTAGTCCTCTCTCCCTCTCCCCATCTCCCCCTGCCTTCCCTTCCCTCTCTGCAGAAATTTTCAGCCTATTGCAGCATCTCCCCATTAATGTAAATAGTGCCTTCCCCAGAGCACGTCTTTGATATTTCTGCAATTGCGCCAAAGCCTGCTAATGTGTAATGCTGTAGTTTAACAGTCTATTAAAACGCAGCACTGCACATTAAAATCTCCACTGTATCACTGCGGATCCACTTAACAAAGGCGAGGTCCCCAGGAAGCACTAGGCGCTTGCTGAGAGTTGCTGCAACAGAACAGGAGAAGTCTCTTATGGCAGAAAATTGTAAAGGGGAATCTGAAGGGCTCAGGGGTCAGTGTGAACACCTCCTCTCGAGCCCCTCCCGCCAGAGGCCAGCCCCTTGGCTCTTCTGGGAGGAGCTGAATCAGCTGGTGCAATGGGGTGCATCTGGAAATTCAGATCACATCTTATTACTTGGATCTCTATTTGGACGCACTTCAGTTTCCCTCCTCTTCCCAGACAGAAACGTTCAGGTTAGCTGCCCCCCACCCTCAGCTCCTCGGCAGGGAAATGCACCGGGGGTTCTCCTGCAGAACACTTGCAGGTGGAGGGATTCTTCAAGCAGCTGTAAATACTCTCTGCCAGCTGCCAGGAGAAAGAATTAATAGTTTAATAGAAAGGAAGCAACACGAATGCTGGGTGTGTGGTGTAAACACCTGTATTGCAAATAACCCAACTAACTGGAATCACCTTAGAAACAGGGGAGAAGCCAAGTCCTGTGGCCTCGTAAAGGTCCCAGGGTGGTTCCCCCAAGTGGGAGCTTCAAATACAGCAGCAGCTTTGCTGAGGAGTTGGGAGAAGGAGAAAGGAGGATGAGAATTTGAGGGTGAGGTGGACAGAGCCCCAGATCCCAGTGGAGAAATCAGGTAGAGAAATGTGCAGGACACACACACACTGCACTGAGCATCAGGAGCCCCGCCCATCTCCACTTCCCCACTGGGCACTGTGATGGCTCAAGTCGGTGACGCTGGGGCCTTTATCCATATTGGGACAGTGAAGGAAATCAGAATATGTCACCCCAAAATATGTCCCTTTGACATAAAAATTATTTTGAGCTGAAGGCAATGCAGAGGTAGTAAATGTAGGGGGAAACCTCCCCCTTTTCTTCTAGGCAGGAATTAATTCTCCTTTTATTGGAGACAGACTCGCATTGGTTCAGAGGAGGCACCAGAGGAGCCTGCAAACACACCTTGTTAAACAAACTCTTATCTTCCCAGGTATGAAAAAGGAGGATGCCCTGGCCCTAGTTGGACAAGCTCCAGCCCAAATCCTTGACTTGTCAACTCTTGAAAATTTTTTTCCTGGTCAAAAAGGTAGAACATTTCCTGCTTTAACCACTTCTTCAGGCCTTCATTCTCTCGTGAAGGCTCCCATGCACATGTACAAATTCAATAAATGCATGTGGTTTGTCCAGTTAATCTGTCTCTGCGAGTTTAGTTTTTAGACCCAGCCAGAGGCCCCAGGAGGGTGGAGGGAAACCTTCATCCCCTTCAACAGATGCTCTTTCCAAGTTTCCCTCCAGCTCTTCAAGTCCATGGGGTCCAGGTAAACCCACAGTGTGTGTGTGTGTGTGTGTGTGTGTGTGTGTGTGTGTGTGTGTGTAGGCCAGAAGTGAGGTGAACTTTTTACTTGGAGTTTAAATGAAATGAGTAACAGTGAAAAGATTGTCACAAAAGGTAATATTACCTTCTTTTTTATGATCCCACAGCATTTTTATCCATGCATCTACTAATAGGTGCTTGGGCTGTTTCCAGATCTTAGCTATTGTAAATAATTATGAATAGGGGTGCATGTATTCTTTCTGATTGGTGTTTTGGGATTCTTAGGATATATTCCCAGCGGTGAAATCATTGCTGGGCAATAAAGCAGTTCCATTTTTAATTTTTTGAAATAAAATAAAATAAAATTCACTAACTTCTTTGTTACTTTGATCCACTAGGCTCAGAGATAAATATTCGGAAAAATAGGAACTTTTCACAGAAAATTCAAATTGATGTTACATGGCTCCACCTTTGGAGGGAGGCAGGTGTACTCTGCCTTGAGCATCTACTGAGATGCCCATATTCTCATCTGGCTTTAAGAGAAGCAAATGGGAGGAGCAAAAGTGTGAGAGTCCAAAATCCACAATCGAATTGGTATGTTATATCTATTACCTATTTGAGACAAAATAAAAATATGTCAAACATTTTTTAAAAAGTCTGCCGTCTGCAGTGATATGGCAGTGTGTTTGAAGGGAAGAAATAAAAGAACCCCAAGGGCAACATGATTTCTGCAGTGAGGGGTGCAAAGGCACCGAAAACCTGCTGGGGAGGCCCCTGTGACAGGGGAGCGGGATAGGGGGAGAGGAGAGAGGGCCTCAGTGGGCCAGTGGCTTTCCCATGCATTAGCCCACTGAGTCCTACAAGGAATTTTTCAGATGGGAACTGTTCACATTTTATAAATGGAGAAACTGAGGCAGAAAGGAGTTAAGTAAGGGGCCCAAGGACATATACCAGCAAGGGGCAAAAATCAGTACTTCCAAGCAGCATCTCTGATATTCTCCTTATATTACATTGTGGGGCCACTTAGCCCATTAAAAATGTTCAGCTTTAAAATAATTGAATGAGCCAGTATTCTTCCCTCAAGGCATGTAAAATCTGGGAGATAGAGGACTAAAATCCAGGAATGCCTATTATATAAATAGAAGGGACAAGAAAGGACAAAACTAGTGTTTTCGGGAAGATGGCAATGACGCTACTTGGTCTAAAGAACCTCTAAGGACAGGAGGGTTAGGAAGCAGGCCTTGTTCACCATTCTCCATCCCATCACAGTCTGGGAATGGCCTAGATCCTCAAACCGGATTTCCCCTGAGTCCTAGGGATTCCCCAGGGTTCCCTACCTGCCACAGTCCTCATCCTCAGCTCAACCAGGCCAGGAGTGGGAGGCAGCCTGTAGAGCAGAGGTGGGCACAGACAGAGGCGTGTGTGTGTGTGTGTGTGTGTGTGTGTGTGTGTGTGTGTGTTGGGAGTGGTGGTGAAGAGATCCTCTTGGTAAGGAGATATTTGCTGGGCTGGGAGCTAGAGCTGACTTCTGCCCTTTCTCCACACTAGAGACCAATGATGTACACCATTGTCTTTGTGTGAAGGACTCTCAAACTGCACAAGTGAGATTTACACCCCAAACCTTGGGAAAGGGCTTTAAGGGATGAACTGCTACGCCCTTATCTCTGCCCCCAGCTGTGTGAGGCTGATTGATGCTATTAAAATTCCCAGGGAGCCTCTGCCTGAAATGTGTGTGTGTGTATGTGTGTGTGTGTGTGTGTGTGTGTGAGAGAGAGAGAGAGAGAGAGAGAGAGAGAGAGAGAGAGAGAGAGAGAGAAGCAGCTTGAGAATATTTGTTGATTTCCTTCTCCAAATAGCCCAGGTGGGAGGGGTGATAACTGAGGAATGGAAATGCAGAACGTGAAGGATTTCATGGCTGTTGCCCACGATAACATGGGGTAGGTGCCATTCAAGGACCACGGCCTGAAAGACTCTAAGTTGCTACTTTAAATGCAAGAATTTAGAACTATGTCTCTAAATTAGAATAATCAAATTAATGCAAAAGTCTCATCCCTCAGGCTCCTCTTTGGGTTTCCAACACAGAATTGGAAGAATATTGAGGAATAAAGATCTGGGCTTCAGTCCTCATCAGCTATGTGACCTTGGGGATGTCTATAATAACCTCCTTAGTCCAAATTATTCATCACCAACTTCACAGTATTGTTATTTTTAAAAAAGATAAGGGACAGAGAAGGTGAAGGCACATTGTACGTAGTGCGATGCTTTTTATGAAAATGAAGATTTAGCCTGGAGAGGTCCAAGGCACGGCGACCTCACCTGGTCCGCTCTGATTCCCTTCCACCTGCTTTACAGGGGTCTGGCCAAGTCCAGGGGTCCTCTGATGCCCTCAGCAGCTCGCATGGGGCTCTGGCAGGGGAAATCCAATAAACCTACTCCCAAGAGACTTACATGTGGCCATGCAGGGACCCTAACAACCCTGCTCCACACTGAGTGTGTTGTCAACATGCCCCACTCAGGCAAGAGGCCTGGAGAAGGAATCACAGGACTGTGCCGCATCTCTAGCAGGCAAGGTGGGATGGATCATAGAACATCTTTAAAGGGAAGACTGGTTCCCTCTCTGCCAAGGAGAGGGAACTGGTCCTTTCTTGTCTCAGGAAATGGGGGTGCTCAGGTTGACATCTTCCATCCTTCACCCCCAAAGATATACACAGTCTATCCTTAAAACCAGCTGGAAAGAGTATGCCATCTCCAGATCTCCTTGGGCCTTTTTCACTTGTTCATTAAGGAAGGGATGTGGAGGGAGGAGATGCTAGGCAAGGGAGGAGGAGAGACAGAGGGTCCATTCCTTGCTGCTAAAAGCCCACTCACAGGTTCTCTTTTTTCCTGAGGGGGGTCTGCTATTCATCTAGATACAAAGTTCTCAGCTTCTTAAAAGCAGACAGGCCTGGCACACAGGGATCTCCATGAGCTGGGATTTAGAGAGAACAGTTTAGCAAGCCTTTTCCAGGATGGGAGGAGCAGAGAAATGACTGCTTTCCATCCATGGCCTGCGAGCTTGCCCAGAAGGAAAAAGTTGTAACCACTGTGAAGGACGTCTGTCCTCTCTCGCATTCTCCTGGTTCTCTCTTCCTCTGGCTCTCAAGGCAATCGAGTCAAGGAAAGGACTTAGAAGCATGACCTGTGGAGTTCATGAGGAGTCCTGGGTTGGACTCCCTATCTGCATTGCTTCTTTCAGGGTGGTTTACTTATATTTGCCTTCTGAAAGGTGAGGCTGTGTCCGTGGCAGCCAATCATCTCAGCCCAGCAGAGCTCCACAAACAGACGGTGCATGAACAAGACGCCATGTCTCCTCTGCGGCTCTGGAATTCTACATGGACCACTGGGAACAGAGCAGCTCTGCGGCTGAGTCTAGTAAGTAACATCCCCAATGTGCCAACTGCAGAAACTGGCTTCTCCCTCTGCTCTTCTGCCAGGAAGTGAAGGCTGCACTGAGGAGAACACTGACTGAATAAAGGATGTTTGTTCCTGTCTCTTGGTCTCTAGGCATTGTGTTTGGTGGGTTCAGGGATGACAGCAGGAGGAACCTGGGCTGGGTGTTGGCTTGACCCAGCCACATCGGGCAGGGAAGGCGATTTCAGCCACTACGAGGCAAAAATTGTCCCATGCACTCTCTGCATCTCCATGCCCAGGAGGACTTCAACTCTAACATGCCCCACACTGAGTTATCTGTCTCCTCTCCAAAGCCTCTTCTTCTCTCAACCCATGGCACAGCCGTCTACTCTGTCTCAACTGAGCATGAAGAATTGGGGTCCTCCTGACTCCTCTCTTTTTTAGTCCCATGTCCTTTCACCAAGTCTCATCAATTTCATTGGATAGGATCATAAAATCTTCTAAAATAAATCTATCCTGTCATCTTTCCTTCTCTATCTATTAGTATATCTGGTTTACAAATGGGGAAACTGAAGCACAAACTTAATGGCTATTCAAAGTCCCAGGGTTAACAGAGGTTTGAACTCAGGATATCTGAGGGCATCATCTATCTTCCCATCTCCCCCTCTCTCGCGTGGACCAAGCGCCCATCACCTCTATCTTGCAGGACTGCAGTGGCCTCCTTGCTTTCTTCCTACCCATTCCTGACTCTGCAGCAAAATAAAGTTTGTTAAAAATACCATACAAATAAATCATAGTGTGATCCATCTTGCTGTGGAGTCCTTAAATGTCTGCCCATTGCCCTTAAAGTGTCCTCTAAGTTTGAGTTCAAGTTCCAAAGTCTTCAACCAAAGTTTCCTGTCCCTCTCTCAGTGCCTGGCCCACCTTACCTGCCCATCCCCACTCTCCGCTCCTGAGCTCATCCAGCCTTTCACTCCCTCCATGGGTGCCTCAGAGGCTTTGAATGCACTGTTCCCTCTGCCTCATAAGGCCTTCCTCTCTTCATCCCCCTTCATAGTGCTCAAGCGTGGTGTTACTGATTTATCTAGCTTTTGTCTTTCTTACTCAGTTCTCAGCTCCCTAGAAGAAGATGCTATGTCCGTTTTGACTACCATTATATCCTTAGTATCCAATACAGTGCCTGGCACCCAGGACATGTTCACAAAACTTATATGTATGTATGCAGTTGACCCTTAAATAATGCAGGGGCTAGGGAGTTCCTTCCCCATGCAGTTGAAAATCCACCTAATAAATGACGTTAGCCCTCTGTATCAAGGATTCCCAAATGTGTGTGTATCAGTAACACAGTTGACCCTTGAACAACACCAGCTGCATAAGAATCCGCCTATAAATGGACACATGCATTTCAAACTGGTGGTGTTCAAGGGTTAACTGTATATTGAGTGAGGAAACTTTGGTAAAGCTGCTTTGGAACGGTAACTATAATATCGGTGGACGTTACTTCTGCTTTCTAGCTCAGAACAAGTAAGATAGAATATTCTAATGTCATTTGGACTTGAGTGGAACTTATTTATATCTGTGTGTTAAGGCTTCCAGGCATTTGCATCTTAAGCTTTTTATTTATATCTGCAGAACGAAGGGATTTGTGCTTCTTTAAAGACATTTCAGGCAATAGCCAGCAGGTAGGTTCATTAAGGAGGCAACAAAATACTTTCATTCCTATTCTTATTTCTTTTTTATAGTTTGGGAACTGAAAAACAAGGAGACAAATAACTGGGGCCATAGCAAAAGGTGCGGAGCTGCACTCTGGCTCTGGCTCTTACCTCACCCCCTTTAAAGTGAATAACCCCGGGTTCCCCATGGAGGTGGGGAAGATAGCTTTGTGGAGTAGGAAGTGCCAGGGCCGCCCTAGGATATCCGGAGTTCAAAGCCTTTATCAACCCTGGGACTTTGAATAGCCACTTAGTTCATGCCTCAGTTTCCTCACTTATAAACCAGAGATTAAATCCTTACTCTTAAAGGATTATTGTCAGGATGGAAAGAGATGATGTATCAGAAGACACGATGTACTCTGTTAATGTAAATTAAAGGTAACATGATGATACCACTCAACCAGACTTCCCAAGAACAAAAATGAGGTCTGATATTTCTTTACCAGGACCTGCCCCCTATGTAGCCCTGGGTATATGACCATGTTTCAGCAGCTTCAAAACCAATGCTAAGTATTTGTATCTCTCCATACTCCAGTGGGCATCTTATCTCCCTAGTAACCGACAGTCAGACACCCAAGACACTTTAAATAAATGTTTGTTGAATGAATATAGGGTGGGAAGCAGGAGGAAGTAGTTCTGAAGGAAAAGGTCAGTAGGGGAGGGGTGGGCTAGATCTGGAGAGAAATTTACATTTTCTTAGAAGTCAGGGAGGACAACTTAAGGTTTTAGATTAACCCTAACTCCCTGCCTCAACTCCTAGAACTCTCTTGGGCTAGGGACAATGCTTCAGGGATGGGAGGGAGTGAGATGCTCTCTCTAGGCTCCATTCCACCGAGGGGGGAGGCTCTCCTTGGGGAGCCCTGCCGAGCTGCTGGGAGCAGCAGTATAAGAAGAATGCCCAGATTTCCAGAGTTGGGAGCCTTTGAGGAGATGCATGCCCTGGTATCACCCCTGAACAAAGTGAATAGAGCCCAAATACAAAGTAATGTTTCTTCCCCATCCCCAAACCCAACTAAGCAACTAGCCATCCATTAAATGACTGTTAAGTCCCTGCTGTGTGCTGTGCTAGGTGCTGGCGTGAAGCAAGATGAATCACACCCTCGGCTGCTCTCAAACAGGAGGAGTGCCTCAGGGGGGAGGCAATGACACTGATACTGGTGGGGGAAGAACATAGCCCCTGCCACCCAGCAAGCGCGTCACTGTCCCCACTCTCTCCACTGCCCTTGCATTATCCTTAGCCCATCGATACCAAAGGTACATAGCGCCAGCAATGCAGGGGACTCCCTTAAGTCTTCACATTGCTGGGAAATTGCAAATCACCAGATAGGATGTTGGCCATGCAGCAAACTGTTGGAACTACTCAATGGCTTTTTTCCCCCCACAATATTTTTATTGATTTCAGAGAGGAAGGGAGAGGAGCGAGAGATAGAAACATCAATGAGAGAGACTCATTGATCAGCTGCTTGCACATCCTATGAGCCCACAACCTGGGCATTTGACCTGACTGGGAATCAAACTGTGACCTCCTGGTTCATAGGTCAATGCACAACCACTGAGCCATGCCAGCCAGGCTACAGCAATCCTTTCTGGAGCCAACAAATAAGGATATCACTCCTTTAAGATTAAAAAAAAATTATTTTTAAGGGAAATAGCTTTCTATTGTAAACTGGAACCAGGTCTCTCCCCAGCCGGAATGGAATCCATCTGTCGATGCTCCTTGAGGCCTAATAGGTGATGATCTAGATATTTTTCTAGGGTCAGGGGAGGATGGGCTGAGGACCCATCTTCCCCACGGGTTGCCTCTCATGTCCGTGGCATCCAAGTTTCAGGTGATGAAGCTGGACTGGAGGGCTGAGTGTCCTTCAGCTGATACGAGGCCACTTGAGAGCAGAGGGAACAGTGCGGAAGAAGGAGATGGTAATTACTCACTGGTTCCGTGCCCCATGTTGAATCTATCCTGCTCTTCAGTTTTTTCCACACACAAAGCAAGAGGCTCTTTGTCATTTGAAAAGCTTGCACCAGAGCGGCGGTGTGGACTGAACCTTCACTGTCAGAGCCACTTCCTCAGTACACGGACAAGCAGGGCTGCTGAGGGCCCCCAGCCAGCCTCACACAATTCTGGTCCAGGCCCTTTAAGCTCCATTTCTGGATGTGCTATAGCCAACTAGCTTTCTGCAAGACAACCCTCCATTTCCAAAGCTGGCCAGTCATGTGTGAGGCAGTTGTGAACAAAGGGGCTTGTGTGTGCTGCGACAGTGTGGCTCTGGATCCAGAACACGGGCACTGCCTGGTGCATCAGGCTGGAGAGCCGGCAGCGTGGCCGAGGGCACGCGTTGGAATACAGATTGCTGCTGAGAGCTTTGGGGCAGTGCCCATCATGTGCCTGGTCCTGGCTCTGGCAGCCCGACATTCAGCTGTCAAGAATGTGCAGGCCTGTTTGCTACGTGATCAACACCCTGTGTGGTGATTTGATAAGAGTCCCGGCTCCCTTTGTATACATATCAGAACTCTGATCTCTGCACACTGAGTGTGGGACGATGCATCTGGACCACTGAGACATTCCTTGCCATTGATTGGCTACTCAGAGCTCAGAAAGTGCAGCTGGACACTTCTTTAGAGCCTCCCGCTTACTAACCTGCATCCAGACTCTCCCTGCTTCCTTATACACGAATAGACATGTCTACATGTTAAAGGTACTTTCTTGAAAAAGGGCTGAAATAATTCATCAGATTCTGAAAAGAAAAATTGATGGCCACTCCCTTTATTTTCTAGACAATCCCCTCCCTGCTTAATAATAATTAGTGACATCATTGTGGGGCTCAATCTATCTAAAGGGCACCATCCGAGTGAGCTGCGATGCATTTTATATCTTTTCCCCTTTAATCAGCTGCAATACTTTGGTGTAAGCAGTTTGTAAGAGGAACATGGACTCGCCAGTGTTAAGGCTTCCTATTCACCTGTATCTCACACTCAGTAAAATCATAAACAGGATAAGTATGTCCCTCTTTAATCACATCTGTGACCTTCCAGCATTCCCATGTCCTCGCCTCCCTGAGGCCTCCATCTTCTGCCCGTTTTTATCAGGCTTTTCCTGCCCTCTCTTCCTTCCCTCTCTTGACCTTGAGACTTATCTGGTCTCATCAGATCACTCAGCTCCCCTCAAGAGTCACCTAGTAAAATAATACCTTGCATGCACGGAAGCACTCATGACCCTGGCCTTTACTATAGCTTTGAGACTGAGCACTCCTGGGGAAATCCACTATCCTGCATGGGCTGAGCCACCACGAATCCATCGTCCCAACCTCCACTGAGCTCAGTGCTGCCGCCCATCTCACCTTTACCTGTTCTCGGAGATCTCCCTTCTCCTTGTCCTTGAGTGACCATTCCAAGTACTCTAACACTCTTCTATTCCAACTTTCCTACCCATCGTTTAGTCCCTTATACTTAGCAGATAAACTCACTTCCAATGTCAAGGCCATCAGGCTCAGCCTCTGTCTACTTCCCACTCCCTTCCTACAAACACCTCCGCAACCAGCTCCACCCCTGCCTTCTGTCTCAGAGGTGTGTTACTCTCTTCCTTGATGCCCATGAACAGACTTTGAATTATCCTCTCTGTTTCATTTTTACAAAAAGTCTTCCATCTGCCATTCATCCTCTAAATACAGGGGGAGCCTGACATTGGCCTTGGTGACTAGAGTGTGTGAGAGTGGAGAGGGGAAAAGTGAGTGTTGGCATCATCCCTGAAGATTAGTTGAAACCCTAATCCCCAGTAGCTCAGAATATGATCTCATTTGGAAATAAGGTTATTAGAGATGTAATTAGTTAAGATGAGATGATAATGAAGTAAAGTGAGGCCCTAATCCAATATAAATTATGTCCTTATAAGAAGGGGAAATTCATCCTTGACCAGGTTGTTCAGTGGTTAGAGTGTTGGCCTATAGACAAAAGGGTTAAAGTAGAAGACAACCAATCTCTCTCTCTCTCTCTCTCTCTCTCTCTCTCTCTCTCTCTCTCTCTCTCTCTATCTCTATCTCTATCTCTATCTCTCTATCTATCTCTATCTCTCCTTACCCTCTTCCCTCCTCCTCTCCAAAAATCAATGGAAAAAATATCCTTGGGTATTTGAAAAAAAAGGGAGGTGGATTTACACACAGGGAGAATGCCATGTGAAGAGGAAGGCAGAGATTAGGATGATGTTTCTACAAGCCAAAAAACATCAAAGATTGCCAGCAAACCACCTGGAACAGACCTTCTCTCGGGGGGCCTCAGAAGGAGTCAACCTGCCAACACCTGAATTTCAGACTTGAAGCTCTGAACTGTGAGACAACAGATTTCTGTTGTTCAAGACATCCAGCTGGCAGTATTTTGGTAGGGCAAGTTATGACAGCCCTAGGAAGCTAATACACCCATGTTTGCATGATTATATTGTATTGTCATTGCCTGCCTGTGTCCCCCACTTCCCACTGTGAACTTCCTAAGGGCAGGAAATGTGTCTTACTCATCCTGATTCTCCAGTGCCAAAAACAGTGTCTATAACATGAAAGACTCAAGTATTTCATGAATTAACTAATGAAAGGACAGCATTCCCCAGAAGTCAGACATGCTGCAGACTAAAGAGCTTAAGTGATTTATTGCCCTTCAGCTCCTTAAATTTGTGTGTGTGTGTGTGTGGGCGTTTTTCTAAGGACTATTGCTGAATCTGTCCATAGCTTCCTGTTCTCCTGTGTGGGCATGCTGGGGATTCTCTGGTTGGCCTTCAGAGGAATGTTCTACCCTTCTCTGTCCATCTCATGCCTATGGCTACAGATCCTTTTGTGCAGCCTTCTTCCAAGGTTCCAGTTCTCGATAGGATCTGGTTGCAATGCACTGTCCCCTGGTCCTGTCAGGACTAGGAATGGGAAAGACATCTTACTCTAGCTAGTACCAGGACATCATTCTTTGTGTCCCCTTAATTCTGCCCACTTCTCTGTAAATAGTTTGTTCATTCAATCTCTGGCAAGCCATATGCTTCTTGCTAGGACCCTGAGGAGTTTAGTTAGTAGGCAGTTAGGTGAGGACCGAGATGATAACCATGGTGCAAAAACCATCACTTGGTTTTTATAAAAAATAATCTTTTTAACCCCATTGTTCAATTCCTTTCCAATTCTGTTTTCAAAGCATCACATAGCTAGCATTTTTACATAAAGCCTTTTATTTGACTAAATATAGAAAATGTTTAGTTTAACTTGACATTTTATTGAATACCTAAAATTTGCCAGGCACAGTGATGGGCATTGGGAATCCAAAGAGAAAATGATTCTGTTTCTACATAAGAAGACCCAGAGTTTAGTGGGGGAGACGGAAACATCGTCCGTGGAGCAGTGGCTGTGGGAGCACCGAGGGCACCGTGCCTGGCCTTCGATCAGGCCCCACAATTGCAGAGAAAATGTAGATTGTCTCCTCCCCAATCTAGATAACTTAGAGCTACACTAATCCTTCTCCTTCAACTGATTTTCTTAGAGTCATTTCTGACTCTTTTCACGAGAGAGATATCTTCTGACAGCTAAATACACACAAGATTATCACTTAGCATGTTTTGGGGTCAAAGTTCCACCTTATATTTTCTCTTTTTCCTAACATTATAGGTCCCTTGAGTTGGCAAAGACTTTAAATAATCAGCTACCCCAACAATTCCCAATTCTGATTATTGTGAGAGGGCCTCTTTAAAACAGAGATTCCTGAGCCAATCAAAACCTGAGGGGAATATCCCAAGAAACCAGAAACACCAATCAGAAAGGATATATGCATCCCTATTTCATAGCAGCACAATTCACCATAGCTAAGATTTTGAAAACAGCCTAAGTGCCCATCAATAGATGAATGGATTAGAAAACTGTGGTACATCTACACAATGGAATACTATGCTGCCGTAAAAAAGAAAGAATTCTTACCATTTGCAACAGCATTGATGGAACTGGAGAGCATTATGCTAAGTAAAATAAGCCAATCAATAAAAGAAAAATACCATATGATCTCACTGATTTATGGATAATAAATAACATTATAAACTGATAAACAAAAATAGATACAGAGGCAGAGCAGTATCAAACAGACTGTCAAACTACAGTGGGAAGGCTGGGGAGGATTGGGGGGTGGTTAAAAGAGCAACTGAAGGACTTGTATGCATGCATATAAGCATAATCAATGGACACAAGACACTGGGGGGTAGGGGAGACAGGGGGGAGGTCAAGGGGGAAAAAAGGAGACATATGTACTACTCTTTGTAATACTTTAAGCAATAAAACAAAATTTAAATAAATAAATAGGGGGAAAAAACAGAAAACAAAAAAACCTGAGGGGAAGGAAGGAGTAGGGTGAGGGAAGAGGGAAACCTGGAGCATAATTTTTCTAGATTAGCTCTAGATTTACAGCAACTATATTTAGACCAAAGTTTTTCTAAATTTGGTTCCTCAGCCATCTGAGTGTATGGTACTGGTGTAAGGATAGACATATAGATCAATGGGTATCTAGGACATTCAATGGGTAAAACAATAACCTTTTCAACAAATTGTACTGCGATAACTGGGTATTCACATACGAAAATAAATGAGGTTGCACTCCTACATCACACCATATACCAAAATTAATTCAAAATGGATCAATGACTTAAGGTTAAAACCTCAAACTATAAAACTCTTAGAAAAAAATAGGTATAAATTTTCATGATCTTTATTTAGGCAATAGTTTCTTAGATATGACATTAGATACTTAAGAAAAAGAAAAATAGATAAATTGGACTTTATAAACATTTAAAAACTCTTGTGCATCAAAAGACTATCAAAGGAATGAAAAGATAATCCACAGAATGGGAGAAAATATTTGCAAATCATATATTTGATCAGAGATTCATAACCAGAATACTAGTATAGAAAGAACAAAATGTCCACACAATATAATTAAAAATTGGGCAAAGCAGTTGACTAGAATTTCCTCCAAAGAAGAAATAAAAATGCTCATTAAGCACATGAAAAGATGTTCAACATCACTAGTTACTAGGGAAATTCAAATGTACAAAGAGCTATCCATTTCACACTCACTAGGACAGCTATAATAAAGAAGATGGACAATAACAAGTGTTGGTGAGGCTATGGGGATATTGGAAACCTCCAACATTGCTGGTGGAAAAGTAAAATGGTTCAGCTGCTGTGGTAAATAGTTTTGGCAGTGCCTTGTGACCTAGCAATTTCACTCTCTTGAGTATACTAGTAGATCCAGGAGAATTGGAAACATGTGTCCATACAAAAACTTGTACGCACATGTAAACAAAACATTATTCATGACAGCTAAGACATGGAAACAATCAAAATGTCCATCAACTAATGGATGAACAAAATGTGATTATCTAGACTATGAATATTATTCAACCATAAAAAGGCATGAAGTATCAAGACATGCTACAATATGGATGAACCTTGAAAACCTTATGCTAAATGAAAGAAGCCACATGAAAGACCACATATTGTATGATTCTATTAATAGGAAATGTTCAACACAGGCAAATCCATGGAGACCAAAAAGTAGTCTAGTGCTCACCAGGGGCTGTGGGAGACATAAAAGGGGAGTGACTGCTAATGAATGTAGATTTCTTTGGGGGATGATAAAAATGTTCTGAAATTAGTGGTGATGATCACACACACACACCTTTGTGAATGTACGAAAAAAGAACAATGAATTGTACAGTTTAAAAAAGGTAAACTTCATGACACAAAAATGATATCTGCTTAAAAAAATTAATTAACTTTAAAAACTACCTGGTCATTTCAAGCCTGGGAATTTGCATTTGAAACAAGTCCCCAAGATGATTATTTGGCACACTGAAAAAAGCCAGTATCTCATTTGTATCACTTTATCTCCTGAAAATTTGAAGAATTTAAAATCTCTTAAAGAACAACAACAAAAAAAAAACCCCCAAAAAAACAAAAAGCAAAAATCAGACCACCTAGGGCATAGTAAGTGATAATTCATTGAACAAATATTTAGCTACTGCCTGCTTTGTAGTAGGTAGCATGCTGAGCCCAATGAGCTAGTCACAGTCTCTGTGATATGAGTTCAGAGTTTGGGAGGGATTGCAGGCATGCAAACAAATAGTTACCACACAAAAAGAGACATAGATTACATCTGCTTTAAGGGAGGTTTGTTCAGAATAGGGCAAGGCCAATATGCAGCCCCAGAGTCAGCCCAAAGGAACAAAGCACGAGGCAGTAGCTGAGTGAAGGCTTAAGATCTAGGCATCTAGAAAGAGACGGGAGGGCCCTCCAGGCAGAAGAACAGAGCCTACAAAGGCACAGAGGTTTGGGAAAGCTTGATTTATTAAAGCAACTGAAGTTGGTTGAAACAAATGCCCACAGGAAAAGGGGCAGAAGAGGAAGCAGAGAGTTATAGCATATTGTGCAGAGAGGAGCCACCAGAGAATTTAGAAAAATAGGATACCCATCCTAATTTGGGAAGATTAGTTTGATGGCAGGGTGGGAGGTTGGAAAGAGGAAACAGGGGCCTGGCAGGCTGGATGAAAGAAGACTTTGAAATGATGAAGGTCTAAACTAGGGCAGTTACAAGGCAAAGAAAGAGAGAGATTGATTCTATACTTATTTAGGAAGGAATACATATAGTCCTTGGGGACTGATGGAATGCGCTGTGGATGGTTTAACAGCATCCCTGGCCTCTACCCACTAGATTCTAGTAGCATCTCCCTAGGAATAAAAAAAGGGGGAAAAACTACAGCTATTGCTTGAAAACCATGGGTCTAGGTCAACTGAATCCTGAAATGGGATAAGGTCACATCTCCCTCAAGGAGAACCTTTCATGCAAAGTGCTTTTGTGTGTCTAGATGATGTGAAGTTGGGCCCCACTGAACTTACAGATCTGACCATGTGACCATTTTTGTCCTTGTTTGCTAACAAATATCTGCATGTGAGGCAGAATGTAGTCTGAGATGTGCTCTGATTATGGGGTTATTGAGGAGGAGACCTGTAGCCCCTACCTTCCTCTAACAACCTGGAGATCCTATTAGCTACCACACAGATGCTAGTTATGAACAACCAACCTGATTTAGGTCAATTTGAAACTGTGAGTTGTCAAAGGTGATTTGCTATGTGCTGCCTGGAAAAGCGATGCCATTCCCCAAAATAGAGGATCCTCCAGGACAGTCATGGCCCAGGGCAAGAGGGAAATGCAATAGAGCTGGACTGGGAATTTTCAGAGGGCACAGAATGGATTTCTTCTGAGTTTCTCAAATGATTGGTTTATAGGAACTCTCAACCTAACCCCATGGGCCAGTGATCATCACAGCATGCTCTGAGCACAGTTCTGCCCAACTTTGGGGCCAAGCAGATCTCCTCAAGAGAGAGTCTCATGTTGATGGCCAGGGTACCCAGGTAATAGTCACAGAATGTCTGAGTGGGAAAAAACCTTTGAGAGATCTCACCTGTCATTATTCACGACATTTCTGTGCCCCACATCAGCCTGAGGTCTGGAACCCTCTATCACTACCCTGATCCATATCAACACTACTTCCACCCGGACTGCTGCTAAGTCCTCTAACTCGTGTTCAGTTTCTTTCTTCTTCCTCTATGTCCTATTTCCCATAAAGCCTCCAGAAGGATTATTCATAAGCAAATCTAATTGTCATTTGGGACTCCTGATAAAATTCTTCAGTCATCTCTCACTGCACTTAGAATAATTCCACAGTCCTTATTTGTTTTACAAAGCTCTACAAACTCTGCCTCCCAACTCATCCAACCCTTGATTCTCCATTAAACTCCAGCCATACAGGCTGTCTTTTGTCTTCTGTGATGCGTTTGAATCTTTCCCATCTGTGGGCCTTGGACTTTAATGGTCCCTTTTTCAGGAGTGCTTTCACTAGGTCTTTCCATGGCTGCCTCCTTCCCATCCATCAGGCTTGGCTCAGCTGACATACTCTCAGAGAGGCCTCACTTGCGTTCCCTATCTGGAGAAGTTCCTGGTGTCCCCACCCTCACTGTCACATCACCTTCTTAGTCTTCTGTTGCCACTTTTACTATAGTGAATTATCTTATTTATTGGTTGATTGATTCAGCTTGCTCCTCCCTATAAAATGCAAGATCAATTCCTGGGAGCAAAGGATTGCCCAGACCTTGGACAGTATTTTATCTTAGGTACTTAATGGATATTTGGTGAAGAGATGAGAAGATCTCTCTGTACCTTTGTCTTCACTGGAAATTAAACTCCATCTTTTCTGACTAATGGGAAGGCCTACTTGTGGGTTATAAACATTTTGGACCCCCCTACTCATCACCCTGCCCCACAAAAGAGTGGAGATGTCCTTGTTTAATGGCAGATCATAGGTCTTTCAGTTAGACTTCTCAAATTTTTTTTCCCCTGTTACTGGGGTTCCCTTCTTTCCCTCCCTCCCTCCTCGAATCTTCTCTCTCTGGCTTGTTCCTGAAAAGTTGTGTGTTAACTGAATAACCGAACATTGAATCCCTCTTCCTGTTAACTTACAGAGATGCTTCAGAAGACTGGAAATTCTGTTCTAAAGGCTCTGATGGGCTGCATATTAGCTTTTGGCCTCTGTAAAATGATTAACGATCTGTAAACAAACACTTACATAGAATGGTTAAAGTACCTACTATTTAGAGGCCCCTTGTGGTGAATCCTTTTCCTAAATGGAAGAACTGTCCAGTTTATCTCCTCTGTAAATATGGATTTTCCTATTTTGGAAGCTGTGTTGGATATATCTGCCCCATTTATATGAATCCAAAACATGTTGCTACCATCTCTCTCTCCTTTCACCAGATCATTCCACCTAGTCATTCAACACACCTTTATTGAGCATCCACCACATGCCACAGACATAAATAAGACACGCCGTGTTCTCAGTGGTACTCCATCTGGCAGGGAAATGGATAAGATAATGATCACAATGTGGTCTGATATGAGAATTGCTCATAACTGAGCCCCATGAGATCAGGGAATACTTTCATGATTATCCTTGAGCTGTCTGAAAGAAAATGAGTGGCAGTTAGGCAAGCAGTCGGAGGTGAAAGGCCAGAAAGGGCAAAGAACTACCCCATTCAAAGGCACACTGTGAGAGAGTGGTTTCTCAGAATGACTGCAACCTGTGTGGATGGAGAGCACTAAAGGGCTGAGGCTGAAGCAGGACCACACAGCCATACAGAAAACTTGGGCATTTATTCTTAAGGTGACAGGAGACCATTGAGCACTGTTACAGGGGTCATATAGAAGGCCACAGTCAAAGCTTTCTCTTAAAAATCATTTAGGCAGTTTTTGTGGGGAGTGGGTGGAAAGGGGTAGGCTCAGGAGCAGGGTGACCTGTGGAAGGACATTGTCTTAGTCCATTTGGTCTTAGTCTATTTGCTATAGCAGAATACCATACACAAGTGGTTCATAAATAAAGAACATTATTTCTCACAGTTCTGTGTGCTGGGATGTTCAAGATCAAGGTTCTGGCAGCTTTGGGTCTGATGATGGGCCCACTTCCTCACTGTGCTGTCTTCTCAATGTAAACTACCTGCAGGTTTCCAATCATTTTAGAGCCCCCCATCCAACCCTCTGCCTCACAAGAAGTCGAGATGCCTTGTTTAAAGGCAGATGTGAGGTTTCTTACCTAGACTTCTCAAAGAGTTTCTCCTGTTACAGTGGTTCTCCTCTTCCCACACCCCCCTCTTTCTCTCTCTCTGGCTTATTCCTAGAGTTATATGTGTCTCATATATAAAAGGACAAACTAGCTTCCCAGAGCCTCTTTTATAAGGGCACTAACCTCATTCACAAGGGCCCTGCCTTCATGACCTTGTCACCTCCCACAGATCCACCTCTTAAAACCATCATGTTGGGAGTTAGGATTTCAATATGTGCATTTTGGAGGAAACAAACATTCAGACCATAGCAGACATCAAAGTCATCCAGGTGAGAAAGAAGGAGGCTTTGAGACAGAGATTTTTAGTTTTGACAAAGTAGCACCTGGGGAGAGACTCTCACTGGTCTTTGAAGAATCTAGAAATCCTTTTGTGTAAAATGTGTTCATGACCATTTTCTCAAGAATAGGACCTGGAGGGATCCATGACATTGAGCCAAAGTCATGGCAGTGAGGATGGAGAAATTTAAATGCAACAGGAGACACATTTAGAAAGATTCACTGAGAATTGTGACAGATGGAATGTGGGTGGAGAAAATAGGGAGGGGATGAGGCCAAAGGCCAGGCTTCCAACTTGGGCCATGATTAGGGAAATGGTTACCTTTTCCCTAGAATCCTGGGGAAAATACAGTGTGTGGGCATGGGTAGGAAATAAATTATTCATTCATTTATCAATTATTTATCAAGTTCTTCCTCTGTATCAAGTAATGTTCTAGGTGCTGAGGATTCAGTTAAAAGAAACATTCTAGTGAGAGTAAACTGACAATAAGCACACTCATGTCAGGTTGTGGTGTTGCTCTGAAAAAACAAAACAAAACAAAAAAAACACCAAGCAGGGAGGGTAAGGGGCTAGAGAGTGATGGGGGTGCTATTTTTGACAGGCTCGTTAGAGAAGCTTCTGTGAGCAGCTGGTATTTTAGCAGAAACATGAGAGAGGTGTGGGAGAGAGGTCCAGGGCTATCTGATCTCAGGCAATTGAATTTCAGGTAGAGGGAATCATCAGGACAAACATCCCATAATAAGTGCCTCCTGGTCTTACTGTAGGAACATCATGGAACCTGGCTTGAGCAGAGTGAGTCGTGAGGAAAGTCTAGCTGATGAGGTAGAGGAGGGAGCTAGAGGTTAGACTGCTCAGACCCCAGGACCTGGAAGACCATAGCAATAAGGACAGATTTCCCCCAAATGCAATGGGAAGCGATTGGAGAGCACTAAGGAGGGAGAAGAAGGCAACTTCAGTTTGGGAGAGGCTGTGTTTGAAAGGGTGTGTGAGACACACAGGTGGGGGTTATAGCAGGCATTGGTTATAAACCCACAAATGGCTGAGGATTTCAGATGTGTCTGTGAGAATTGTCTTCATATAGATGGGAGTGGAAATCCTGGGTGGAAATCCAGGTTTGCCTTGGAATATTGTAGGGTCTGTTGAGAAGAAGAGGAAATTTAAGGGGTTCAGGGGTAGAGAGAAGAGAAGGAATTTATGAAGAAGTTTGAAAAAAAGGGGCAACATAGGCAACTAGGAAAGAGGGAGTCATCAAAGTAATGGGGAAGAAATTTGAAAGTCAAAAATCTCAGATGCTGCAGAGAAAGTAAAATAAGGACCAAAGAATATGCTTTCCATTTCTCAGTCTATAAGATAGGGCAGAGGGATTGGGAGTGGGAAGATATCAGTGAGTTAAATAATAAATGAGCAGTGTGACTCAGTGTAGACATCATCCTACACTTATAGGCCTGGCCTGGACACATTCATGTCTGCACTTCATGGGCTATGCCCATTGGGCTGATGGTCAAGGTGGTTATCAGGAGGACAGAACCCAAATACCTCATGCCGAATGGTGGGCAGATCGGCATGTGGTGTCACAGGGTCTGTGTGGACTGGGGAGGAAGAAAAACCGGAAAGATTCTGATTTAGGGGAGCCAGTGAAAGAGTAAGGGTCCGAAGTTCCTGATAAGCTTCACGTGTAGATGAAGTGGGGATGCCAGGCTGGAAGAATAGAGGGCTGGGGTTCATGGAGATACTGGGTAAAGTAGAGCAAAAGTGAAGTTCACTGGCCTCCAGGAGAGAAAAAATAGTAATTCTGTTCATATAGGCTAGTGACTAGGGAGGCTAGTAGATTACAGCAATGACAGCCTATGGAAGATGGCTTGCCTGAACAATTTAGTGAGTCCTAAGCAGCATTTTTTAAATAAATGGAATAAAATAAAATTAAGCAGAAATATTAGAGTGCATTTTTTTAATGAAAAGAAAAAAGAATTAAATTTTTTTTAAGTGTGTGTGGGTGTGTGTGGGTGTGTATGGGTGTGTATGTGCAAGTGTGCCTGTGTGTACTGGGTGAAAATGTAAAATGTATTTATTAACGTGGGTCATGATAAAAGGAAGAAAAGGAAGCTGAGAAGAGCTGCAAAGCAGAGTTTTTGCAGGAATGTGGAAGGAGGTGGAAGGTGAGACAGGAAGCGTCAGCCTGAGCCAGAGCCACATGAAGCCCCGCGGAATGGGCAGCCGTCTAGTGGTAGGCCAGAGTCGTGGGCACTTCATTGAGACATGCCAGTAAGAGGGGCCATTCCTTTAGGCCCAGAGCTATAAGAACTGAGCTCCCCCAAACAAGCTCTGATTATTACCAATGGTATTACTTGCGGGTGTAGGATTGAGTCCCAATATCTGGGAATCATTACACTGAAACAATCAGTCAAACACTTGTTTTGAGAAAGAAGCAAGGTTTGGCTTAAATTTAGTTTTCTTGAAACACAGCAAAATCCACTGATGAAGTGCTTGGTTTTTTAGAGGCTTCGTCTCTAGACTCTAGTGTAAGTAGAGAGGGTGAATGTCAATTCTTCCTCGTAGTATACATTTCATTTACTTTTCCTTTCTAGAGTCCTTATTATCTTTCCTCCCCCATTTTTTCTTCTTGTCTATTTTATTACTGTGCTGTGTAGAAAGTTACCTATAATACCAAGAACCTTGGGACTAAATACGTGGGTTGAGTGGCAAGAATGAAGACAAGGAAGAACAGATCTTGATTTTCCAGACACAGCAGGGAAAGTGCCTGGAGTCTGCACATGTCCTGTGTGCCAGAGACTGACTGCTGTTCTGAATCAGCAGAAGCTTCTATTTCTTCCTAAGCAAACAGAAATCTTCTTCCCAGTCTCCTTTACAGTGAGGTATGGCCATGTGACTAAATATTAGCCAATGGTGTGTGACATTGGGACATCCATGTTCATTTATTTATGGTTTGTTTTTGAAGCCAAAAAAAATTTGGTGATTTCATTTTCCCTTTCCACGGAAGCTTGGACTACTGTTTTGAAATAGGCTTTCTCAGTTGTTTCCATTTTCATTTATGTTTTTATTTTCTCACCATCACTGGGAAAGCACTCAGTGGTGTGCTCCCTGCTATCCCATCTCTATTAAAGTCCAGAGAAATGATAGCTATCCAGCAGAAACTCTGCTCAGCTGATTGCTCATTTTCCTTTCAGAAATTATTTTCGCTCACTTTTGGAAGTCCTCAACTTAATTTACAATTGAGACAAGCCAAGTATTAGTGGAAATCCCCAGTGATTGTAAAAAAAATAATGACAGCCCTAACCGGTTTGGCTCAGTAGATAGAGCGTCGGCCTATGGACTCAAGGGTCCCAGGTTCGATTCTAGTCAAGGGCATGTACCTTGGTTGCGGGCACATCCCCAGTGGGGCGTGTGTAGGAGACAGCTGATCTATGTTTCTCTCTCATCGATGTTTCTAACTCTCTATCCCTCTCCCTTCCTCTCTGTAAAAATCAATAAAAATATTTTTAAAAAATGATAGTTACCAAACTTTGGGTATTGTGAGATGCCAGGCACCAGGCTAGACATTTTATGTACACTATCACTAATCTAATAATCCCACAAAGTAGGTATTAGTGCATTGTTTCTGTTATCTTGAAACAGAACCTGAGACTAGTTATGAGCCTTATCAAGGTCACATAGGTAGTGACTGATTGGAAGCAAGATTTGAAATCAGGTGTCACTGGCTCTAAAGCCCAGTTTTGATGCATTTGTTTCCCAAATGTGTGCTTTTTAGTCGCTCACTTTACTTCTGCTCATTCCTTTCTTCTACTCTCCTTTGATACCAATTTTCCTGGCTCTGCTCATTAACTGGTTAACACAGTGTTTACCCTGAATCTAGCCATGGCTACTTAATTTTAACAAAGGAAATAGAACTGAGGCCCTTCAGTGCATGGAGCTTTAGGCCTGCCTTGGTGGTATTAGTATATATAAATATTAGCATAACCCTTCTAGCAAACAGGTGAGTATGCACTGCTCACTCTTAAAGGACAACAGCAGAAAGTATCACCTAGTGGGCTCCTTTCAATTATCTGGTTCAAATAAAAGATTCTGATGGTCTTTAAAATTCTTGAGGTCAGAGACTACATTGGAAAAGAACTGCACCCTCATTCTCATCTCATGCCTTACACAGGTCTGAAACTTAAAATGTATTTGTTGAATGAATGTTGAATGCATTTCCAAGTTTACAGTTTTTATTAAAGACTAGAGGCCTGGTGTATGAATTTATGCACCAGTGGGGTCTCTCAGCCTGGCCTGCAGGGATCGGGCCGAAATCAGCTCTTGGACATTCCCTAAGGGGTCCCATGGTGAGAGGGTGCAGGCCAGGCTGAGGGACCCCACTGATGCATGATTGAGGCTGGGGCGGAACTATGGGAGGGCTCCAGAACGTGTCTGGCCTGTCCCACCCAGTCCCAATCAGCCGGACCCCAGCAGCAAGCTAACCTACCGGTTAGAGTATTTGCCCCATCATGATCAGTACACAGTGCTCTAGCGACTGGTAGAATGGTCGAATGGTTGGACACTTAGCATATTAGGTTTTTTTATATAGGCTGGGTGCCCATGCTAAGGAGGGCAACGTGGCTAGGAGGCTGTGACCAGGAGACAGCTGAGCAGGTTTGGGTCAGAGAGGAGGAAAGGACTGATTGATTGCTTTTACAGGTAGTCATTTTAAGGCTTCTTGGACTGCTCCTAAACGGTCCTGGACATTCTTCAGGACCAGAGACCTTTGACACTCAGTGTAGTTTCCCTTCTTACCTCAGGCAAGTTTCAAAACTATCTGGGAATAAAACCTGCCCAAGGGAACAAGTTGGCACTGAGTCCCTTTCAATGCTAAGGCATGGGAGTTAAGAGGATTGTCTGTAATTGTACAGCTCAGCTTAAAGTCTTGGCCTGGTCACCAGCTAACGATGTGACTTTGGGCAAGTGGCTCAACCATCGAGAATCTCATTTTCCTCAGCACAGAAATAAGGTTAATGCTCTTACCTACAACACAGGATTATCTTTGTGGCTAAATGGCCCATGTCACACATGGAGTATAATGCTTGGCACATAGAAAGTGCTGGGTGAATGTGAGCTACTGCTACTGCTGATGTTTACTGACCTGGGCTTCATATCCTGTCCCCTCATGGAAGTTTTAACTAATCTAGTAAAGGAAGAATTCTGTATTGGGTACTAAGATTGCCACTAACATAAAAGAGCTTTGCCCTTGGGGAGCTTAGAGGTTCTATTCAGGACTTAACTATTAACTGACAAGACCTTGAACAAGGGACCTCACCTCTCTGTGCCTGACGTTCCACATGTGGAATGAGAGAGAGGGCAGCAGGAACCTTCTAACCTGATGTGTCTGCAAGCCTTGATGTTGGCTGACACTCAATAGACAGAGGAAAGAATGATTACTCACTACCCCAGTAAACAGAGGGAGATTATCATCTTTTATTAATAGACTGGCTATGTAAGCCATAAAAATAGGGTAGGTTCAAAATTTCAGTCCTTTTGATTTTTAGTTTTTGTTGCATCTGATGAAATGTGAAAAGAGAATTGTGTTATGTATGGACTTTGCATAACAGTCTTCTATCTCATGCTGCAAATCAATTACTTATAAACTTTTATTGACAAGGAAAGGAACATATATTACTATTCACTTTAGCCTTTTCCTTATCAATTCTAAGAGTATAATACTTGTTCTTTAAGAGAAATTAGTCTATTCTTTCATTCTATCACATTACACAAAATTAAAAAGGCCAAAAAACAGCCATTGTTTCTGTTTAAGGGCTCTGCTTCCATTTTCCTTCTGCATATTTTTACAGCGAGTGCTACAGTTTTCAATAAACACTACATAATGAACATTTACCATGTTACTACGCAGAGTTCAAAATAATTTTTAATTATAAGATAACAGCCCAGGAGGTAGATTCTGGTTTACCATTTCCCTATCCTTGTCAAAAGGTGGTAGAGAGGGGATTTGGTGCCAGGGCTGGGTTGAGGTGTGGCTCTGTCCTTTCCTAGAATTGGCACCTTGGTCATGCTACCTAATCTCTCCAGGCCTTGATGTCCTCAACTGTGAAAATACGGACTGTGCTGGTACCAATCTCACTGGACTATTGGGAATACCGAACAAGACCATGCTCACAGAAGGCTCAGCGGTATGTGGACCGCCATGGGGTTCACTGATGTCAAAGGCTGCTGCTGCTTTGTAGCCTTCATTCCAACCTGATGAGCGGTTTGGTGTTTATAAACATCCCACAAGAAAATGCTCATCAAACATCAGGCAATGTCACTCCCTCTCTCTCACTGGCCTGATTCCTCATTTGCCCAGTGAGGTGGTCAGATGACAGAGTGTGACCTTGAAGGCCCTTTCCCCCATGGATGCTCCATAGTTTTGGTCATTATTCAGAGCAGCTGTAACCACTGCAGGAAAATGACCTACAGGAACTCCCAGCCTTGATCACGAAGAAAGAACCCTGCCAGGACCTGGAGGCTTAAGTACTTTTCTTTCCATCCAGATGAGCAGTTCACATCTGTTCATTGGCCTTCCTCCTAAGGCCTCCCCTGGTTCAGTGTGTGCTCCTCAATCTCTGTTTTCCAGACAGGTTCGGCAGCTAGTGTGCTCACCAGAGGTTTTATTTATCCATTTCGAATGTCGCTGCACTGCTGTGATCATTTTCCTATGTGGTCATTTAAGGAAAATAAATTGGACTGCAAATCTCAGTAGAAGACGCATTGCTCTTAGTCAGTCCCTAAGGGACAAAGAAGATTTTTTTCCACTCTTAACACTACCTGCTTGTGCTCTCTCTGTAACCTCCCAAGGAGAGTTTTTAATTAAAAAATAAATAAAGTCTGACACCAGAGTGGTTGGATGGGCCCCCTCCCCGGTACATGGTTACCCACCACATTCAGACTTCCCAGATTCCCAAAATCAAGTGCCAAAAGGAATGGAACTAATGATCATGTTAGGATCAGAGCTGCCACTGCATGGAAACAGATGATGCCATTAGCATAGAGCTGCCACCTGCCAACTCCAACATCCTGTTCCCAGGGAATTTCAGTGCAGCCTTCCCACCCATTCACCCAGTGCCTCCCTGGTGTGCACACTATTGCATGAGGGACAGAGGAGAGGCTTGGCCCACATGGGCACCCACTGGGAGGAAGTATATAGTGAGAGGCCAAGCATGCATGGCCCAGGCTGCCTGTCCTGTCTATATGAGCTTAGGTATGTTACTCAACCTCTCTGTGCCTCAGTCTCCAAAACGAGAAAATCAGGAGAGCCTCTCAGTAGGTATGAGAGAACTAGCTGAGATAATGCATGCAAGAAAATGCAGAATGTGCCATTCACATGTTCATTAAAGAGCAGCCTAGACCTTGAATGACCAAGGACTGTGTGTTCAATGAATGACTCAATCATCACTTTAAGGGATAGTCGGTAGTAATGGAAGAAGCATCAAGGGTTTGAGAGACAGACCTGAGTTTGAATCTCACCTCCAGTTTGAGTTTAACTTTCAATAAATGGCCATGTTTCTCATACCTTCAGTGGCCTCATCTGTTAAATGGGAATACTTTCTGTGTCTTGGAGGTAGTGAGAACTAAATGAGAGACCATATGATGTGTTAACACAGTGCTTGCCATGTAACTGCCTTTGAGAATGTGTGCTCCCCAAGCGGCTTAGCTCTCCGGGAGCTAGTTCTGGCCAGGGTTTTCAGAGGCAAGCACCGTTTCACTTGCTCCTGATGTTGGCTGCTGCCAGTCTAGTCTTGGCAGTTCCTGAGCCTTGAGTCATCCAAGCCATTTTGAAAGTCTCTATTTTCCTTCAGTATCTCTGTCCTGGTGGAGGGAGGCCTGTCACCAGCTGGTAGCCTCTGTGTTTTGGGTTGCACTGCAGCTTTCTGATGCCTTAGCTGCTTTGTCTTCTAACAAATTGAGAGTCCCTACCCCTGCCCCTTCAGCTCCCTTCCATCGAAAAGCCAATAGGGTCCCATTGTTGTCCTCTTTCTGACTGCCTTTGTGGAGGGCTGGGACCAGGGAGCAACCAGTCCTTCCTGGGACCATTTCTTCAGGTACTTCTCCTCCCACTGCTACTCTGCTGCCTCCTCTTTCTCCTGAGCTGGAACAGTCTATCTCAAACTGGAGCATTCACCCTGCATGCATCATGCCACTCTCACCCCCAGATGAGCCTTCCAGGCCCATCTCAAGTCCCATCTCCCTCACAAAGACTTCCAGACCTTCCGTGGTCCCAGAGAGCTCTGTCCTCTGAACTTAGAAGAGATACAACTTTCATGTTGCCAATAAACACTTGGAAGGATGGATGCTGCCTGACTTTTCCTGTGTGCTTCTCTATTCCTCTGGTTTGCAAACTCCTGAGGGCAAATACAAACCTTCTATATGAGAGGGGCTCTATCAATACTGGTCTTGATTGATATACTCTGAATAGCTCCCATTTGGTGACTGAGGCCAGGGTATAAATGTATGTATGTATGTATGTATGCATGCATGCATATTATTATGTATGTATGTATCTATTGCTATCTCTATCTCTATCTCTATCTCTATCTCTATCTCTATCTCTATCTCTATCTCTATCTCCTTACCATTTATCTTATTTGGTTATCACAACATCTCCACAAAGTGGCTATTACTCTTTTTACACTTGAAGAAAATGAGAGAAAAACAAAAGGTTCAGAGAGACAAAACTTGACCAAGGCCAAATGACTAGAAAGGAGTAGGACCCAGGATCACAATTCAAGCACATTTCTCAGGTTCATGCATTAAACAAGTGGTCTTTAAACTTTCTGTATTAGGAATTCGTTTCAGGAAATATATGTATTGTTGTTTGACATTTATAAATTATATGTTATCTACCATGGTATTAATATATTATCCTATCTAATAAAGAGGAATATGCTAATTGACCCTCACGCTGTTGCAAAGATGGCGGCACCCACAGCCAATAAGGAGGGAATATGCTAACTGACTGTCCCACCCTCAAAGATGGCAGTGTCCACAGCCACAAGATGGCCGGCAGGTGAGGGCAGTTGTGGGTGACCAGGCCAGTAGGGGAGAGCAGTTAGGGGAAACCAGGCTGGCAGGGGAGGGCAATTGGGGGCAACCAGGCCAGCAGGGTAGGGTAGATAGGGGTGACTGGGCCAGCAGGGGAGGGCAGTTGGGAGCAAGCGGGCCAGCAGGGGAGCAGTTAGGCGTCAATCAGGCTGGCAGGGGAGTGGTTAGGGGGTGATCAGGCTGGCAAGCAGAAGAGGTTAGGGGCAATCAGGCAAGCAGGCAGGTGAGCAGCTGGGAGCCAGCAGTCCTGGATTGTGAGGAGGATGTCTGACTGCTGGACATCCCCCAGGGGGTCCCAGATTGGAGAGGGTGCAGGCTGGGCTGAGGGACACCCCTGCCCAATGCACAAATTTCCTGCACTGGGCCTCTAGTGTACATTATAAAACATATATAAAAATATTTTAAAATATATTTTATTGATTTTTTACAGAGAGGAAGGGAGAGGGATAGAGAGTTAGAAATATCGATGAGAGAAAAACATCAATCAGCTGCCTCCTGCATACTCCCTACTGGGGATGTGCCCACAGCCGAGGTACATGCCCTTGACTGGAATAGACCTGGGACCCATCAGTCCACAGGCTGACGCCCTATCCACTGAGCCAAACTGGTTAGGGCTATCAAAATATTTTAAATAAAAGTTTAATCTAACTCTAAATATAGATTGTCATTTCTAAGTACCATTTCCCACTAAAAGGAACCAGCTCCTTGTAGAAATCTGGAAATGAGCTCAGAACATCTTATTATGCCAGAAAGCAAGGAAGCTATCAATTATTATTGGGGTCATATCAAAAGGGCTTAGGGGACAACCTGAATAGGTTTCTATTGACAAAAATTTAACACTTTGAGCAACTTCAGTGGGTTAAACTACACTATATGTGTTGAAGTTCATTTATCATAATACTTTAAAAGTACTCTGGGGATCACTTTTGGAGACTACTAGGTAACCAACTTATTATTTTGAGAACTGGTAAAGAAAACAAATTTCCCCCCAAAGACCTGTGCCTCAGAGTTAGCAAATAGCCAATGAGAATAACTTCTCTTTATAGAAGTTATTTCAGCTAACAAATGAAAATAGATAGCTAGAATTAGGATGCCATACCTTGTAACTACTAGTGAATTAAACGATTTGGCAATGATCACTGAAGACTGCTGATTTCACCACACAAAAAAGGAGAAAACCACGCATTATGTTCTCCCAATAGATGTCTATAACAACATCTACAAAGTGTTTATGCCAAAAACATTTAATTTGAACCTGATGGAGCCTCTTCATTTTTCACTTCTAGGAAATACAAGGGATAAAGGCACCTGATAAATGATACAATGGGAACATATTCCACAAAATTCAGCATGTAGAAGATTAACCAGGAAAAAAACCCAAGGTCTTCAAAAAAGCTTACAAAAATAGAAAATAAAAGATTGAGAGAGGGATCCATAGATTAAAAATTATTTAAGGACATATTTATTCATCACAAATATAGGACATTATTTAAATCTTAATTCTAACTGTAAAAAAAATATTTAGGACAATTGAAGAAATGGAAATACTGATTGTATATCTAAACTAATAAAAGCGAAATATTAAAATTAACCATTTCTCCGAGACAGGGTAAGCCACGCCCACCAGCCAATCAGAGCGGCTGTATGCAAATTAGCCCAGCCAACATGGCGGCCACCACTCACGGACCTGAGTAAACAGCCCTTTCCATTGCGGCAGGAGCGAAAGTGAAGCTGCGCCCCTCAGCTCAGCTCCGATTAAACTGCCTCTAGCGAAACACAACTTTTTGAAACATTGTAACAATCATAGAATCCTCC